>WJFB01000704.1:0-50185 GCA_009870185.1 Pygmarrhopalites habei | reverse complement strand
GGGGGGGGGGGGGTCCGTGTTAACGTTAGATAAATTACAACACTTTTGTTAAATTAATAATAAATAAGAATAATAACGGTCATTTACTTTCAATAAATTTGTGTCTTGTTCCTACATGTTTGATGAAGAGATGTTATAATCTGTGCTGGTGTATTAGAGCATGGTTCGACTAATTAATTCATGGAAAAAATACTAGCTTGATGCATGAAAATTCTACAAAGCATCGAGTAAAGTTCTGCTAGTATGATGAAGATGCATTATTGCTGTTGTAAGAAATCTCTGTATAATTATTAATATAAACGTACTTTATTTATGAATTATAGCATATATGTATGCAGTATATATAATATATATATAGTAGGTAATTGGCTAGAGGGTAGAATACATTGAGAGTAAGGTCGGAGATTGAGTTTTACAAATCCACACATGGCCAAGAACACGAGGATTAGTTTTTTTTCTTTGTTTTCATCATATCCTTTCGACATGCATCTTCATTCAGTCCGCATCACCATAATCGCGTTTCCCGACATTAAGACGATCTGGGGCAGCCGTTGTATTAAAACCAAGAATTCTTTTCATGAAAGAGAGAAAGGATAATAAAGTTTAAATAAAAAACTTCTTTCAAACGAGATTCGTATAAAACAAAGCAAAGATAGTAAAATTAGTACAACAATAAAGGGGTATAATTCTTACCTTGCATCTACTTTTTGCATCTTTCCTTTCTTTCCCTTTTTCCCCTTTGCCTAGAACAAGAACAATCAGAATGTTTAAAGGTTATTATTACCATACTAATAAAAAACAACTTTTAGTACTACAGAATATGTAATGATATGATTACGCATTCTCTCTCAATGTATTATTATTATTACCTTAACCTCCTGAAAGAATAAGATAAGAAAATCTTTTTTAAAATAATTCTGTTTGTAGTGAGAAAACATTTATATCGTCACTACAGTCCAGCTTCACCAGTCAGACAACCATCGTTTCAACAAACAAGAACGCGAAAAAAGTTCGTACCTGAAAGTCATTATTACTATGACTGGGGTTAATTGCAGAAGCAGGACGACAGAGCGTGTCACCGTCAAAACCTCCACGTAAATTACCAGTCCCACTACTGTCCAAAGTCTCTTTCTTGCTCCCATTCTTCCAACGAGAACGACGTTCCAAAAATTCACGACTAAACTCTCTCGCCTCTTTCCCATCACCCAGGTAAGATCGAACATAGTCACCCACATCATAGGGTGATTCTACTTCTTTGAGAAAACCCACAAACTAGAAACAAAGAAAAATTATTTTACAATTAGTGAAATAAATATTCAATATCCCATCACAAAAAGCAATGATTAAAGTACTTACCGTTGGGATATCTACGGAACCTAAACTAAGATTTTCCACTGTGGCGTAGCACCAACGTGTAAATTCATCCTACACAAAGAATAATAACAACCACACTTATTGTACAAGAAAAACCAGACAGGGGGCTATATTCCTAAGGCTAATAATTTCAATTAAAACTTTTGTATAAATGCCGAGACTTACGACAACTTGGTGTTGTTGTGGCTGCTTTTGTTGTTGATGTTGCTGTTGATTTTGAGGGGATAATTGATCTTGGAACAATTTTAGAAGAGTGTCTTCCGCTTCTCTGTTACGCTTTGAATTTGCGCTATTATTGATACTGTTACTTCCACTGGTATTGACGGATGACGATGAGGACTGACGTGGTGTCGTAGGAACTGACGTTCTTTGGGAACCTGCGGTACAACCAAAATTAATGAATGGAACATTATTATTAGACAAAACGAATAGTAATAAAGTATTGTACGTTCGTGAACGATTGGTAATAATTGTATAAAATACTGAAACGTTCTGTTCACACTACACTCTTAAACCTAGAGGAGAAAACGGACGAGTGGAAAGTTTATTTTCTACGTAGAGTGGAATTTCTTTTAGTTTTACTCCAATGGTGGAAAATTGATGTTCAATTTTCGCGCGCATCAATTTTCCAACAGTGAGTAAAAGAAATTTCACTCTACGTAGAAAATCAACCTTCCACTCGTCCGTTTTCTCCTCCAGGTTTAAGAGTGTAGGTTTGAAATTTTGATTGCATCTTTCTGATCTTAATCTTACTTAAACTAGCATAATTACAAAGTTTGAGAAACTTGTAAGAATGGAAAAGTTAACTAAGAAGCGTAAATCAGATGAGGTAAATCAAGATGATGAGAATCCAAAGGTCAGCAACATAAGGACCAAAACCAAGAAGAATCAAGTTGACCCAGTTCAGGTACGTAGTAACGATGAAATAATTATTAGTTTTAGGATTTTTGAATGAACTTGTACATAAATGTCAACAAATCACTGCATGAGCATACTGCACGTGAAAACTTAGATTTGTTTGCAGTTTTCGGGACCAAGTAAGGATTTCTAGAGTTCTGGCATACATATTCTATTGTACATTTTAGGGAGAAAAAGACGACTTCCCTGCACAATCTCACCCTGACCCTTTTGATCTGGATTATGATAGTGATCACGTGGAAGAAATTTTTCCAGCGGAAGATGATAAAGAGACACAATTTATTACAGAAAACGAAGTTCTTCCAAGTGTCAGAAAATATCCTCCTCTCACTTACAAACTACTGGAAGGGATTGATACGGAGCAGTACAATTTGAAAGAGCATTTCCATCATCTTATGAAGAGGTCTGTCTGGCTAGCCATGAGTGAGGAGGTCACCAAAAATCCAGTTTATGATGGGATGGAAATACAGCAAAAGATTGTCCAACTTAAGGAGTACTTTAATGGTGATCGTCAAAAGTAAGTAATTAAATGATGATAATTGTACATGGAATACAATTAAATGTTCACTCATTGAAAATGATCATTGACAACTTTGATGATTTTTTACATGTAGATTTCGACAAGGACTCATTTCATCTTCGTTTGTTGGAATAATTATGAACACTTGGGTTAAAAACAACAGTCTTACCCCTACATCCTACAAAACTTTAATGAATGATGGTAATGTTTCCAACATGAAGCCTTCCTGCTCACTGTACAAATACACTGGTCCTAACCGAAACGACATGACTCCAAGACAAATTGGTGAAGAAAAGAAGAATTTTTGAGACAAGCTACACAGAAAAAGTTGAACTGTGACATTATCAAATTGTTCGGAGTCTTATGTCATCCTAATGGAAAAGTTGCATGTAGAATCGGTAAATTTAAAACATAAATTTTGAAAATTATATTTCAACTATTACAAATGAAATAAAGAGGATGCTCCATATACAACATGTGTTTGTCATTATTTTCAGATGGTATTGGAGTTCATCGAGTCACACGAAAAATTATTTTTCTCTGGGAGGCAAAGTGGGTAAAGCCCTTCAATTGCTCCTCCTCAAAGATGCTGTTCAGCAACTATCTCCTAAAGCACAAGCTAGTGCCATGTTTCTTTTGGATGACAAAAGAAATGATGCTCCGTATCTCAATGTAAATATGCATTATGCTCACCAGGTAAATTTTAAATTATAATTCGCAAAATGTGTATCCCATTGTAAATAAAATGAAGATATTGTTGTACATAAAAAACAATTCCTAATTTTCTCTCTTCTTAATACAAACTAAATTTTTCACTTAATAGCTCCGAAGCGAGATTTCTATCACGGGGATCAAAAATAGTGTCATCACAATGGGCCTAAAAGGATTTGACAATGAGGATGAGAGTACTTGGAACAATATTGAGACGGTAGAATTTCAAGAGAATAGTGACTGGATGAAGGAGAATGAACAAATATTGAACTCAATTTTTGAGGAGGGGATTATTGCTCCAATCGCCAAAAACTTTATTAATGGTCTTGGCACACCCTTGAAGGATCATCCTTCAGTCAATTGCATTCATTGCAATATTGATGTACCCTTTGACCAAATTATTTTTCACCGAAACATCCACCATGTCTGTGAAATTTGCGGAGAGACATTTTCGGACACCAACTACCAAAAGCGGCACTTGGTTGTTGTGCATGGACAACAACCATGGTACAAATGCTCATTCGGTGTAAAAGTCCCCCCTTTACTACGCTGTCTGAGTTAAACAGACACTTGACGTCACATGACCCTTCTTCGGCTCCATGAACAGATCATCACTGGACATGTCCATACTGCTTGACGGAGACGAAGGGAGGAGCACAACACCTCACGGCTCAAATGAATGAGGAATGTAGAGTCAGGTGGAATCAAGATAATTCAGATAAGCGATATGAAGCAAGACCAACAATGGTCTGGTTTTGTGTACCAAATTGCCCACATATTAACAAGCAAAAGGAATTAAAGGGTACGAGAATGTTGCGTAAGTCGGCATTCAACGATCATAAAAAACAATGTACTCATTATCAAGAATGGGAGAATGAGAATGTTCCGATTAAATGGAATGGATCCCTGTGGCAGTGTGTGGACCCATGCAATGAAATTGTTCTTCGTGGAGAGTCAGCTGCTCATATGCAAACTTGTCAAGATTTTATCAATTGGTCTACAGAAAACACTGACGAAGTCTATAAGGGGAACATTCCTTCCATCAGGACAACAGACGACAAATAAAATTGATTTTGTATTATTATTTACATATACAATACATACACATCTATTTTATATCCTAAGTATATGATTTTATGTATTTTTGAATGTTAAAACACATGTAAACGTATACACGTGTTTCATGAATTATTTTGTTAGCACTTACATTTGTTCAATGCACTACATAATCTAATAAAAGTATATAAATTATAAACTTCAATACTTACTGCTCATTCCAGAACCGGGACTTGGTCCACCAGAAAAACTAGTGTTCGTATTATTGCTTGAGGGTGACACGGCCTTACTTCCTAGCGGAGGATCATCCCACACACCCCCTCCTACAAAATAAAAATTGATAAAATAAAAATAAATGCATGAACAACTTTTTATGTGAGTGCATTGTACATGTAGTAGTTTTAAATTGCTACTGACCATTAGTTTTGTTGGGTGGATTTGGTGCATTGATGGAGGCTCTATTAGCCCAAGTTAAGTTGGAGTTCCAAGCTTGGTGATGTTGGTGATGTTGCTGAAGAAGCTGTCTATCTTGCCTCTCCTTCTCCTGTTGCTAAACAATAACAAATGTCGTTATAATATCATCTTTATCAACATCTTGTTTCAAAAGAAGAAACTTTTTTTGAAGAATAAAATTTTTTTTCATCCTAATGTGCATAATGTACCTTCGTTAACTTGGCTTGTTCTTCAGCCTGAATTTCTGTTAAACTTTTAATGGGTACTTTCTGAGGAGCGGCCGTGGTCTGAGTTGCCCATTTTAAACGATGTTGAGGCTAATATAATCAATATCAGTACAATTACATTTAACAAGTCCAGAATTATGATGCTAATCAAATTATTACCTCAATCAACATGAACATAACAAAAAGTACCTGTTGTTGTTGTTGCCTTTGATGTTCCTGTTGTTGTAGCTGTTGTTTCTTTATCATTTGTTGTCGTAACATTTCCTCTTGCTATTATTCAACACAATAAATTATATATGAGTACACGTAACACATGGTGTAAACTAGTCAGGGTCTTTTTTACTCAAAGACACGTACCTGTTGTTTTAAAGCTTCCTCTTGTTGTATTTCTATAATCGACAGAAAGTCTTTGGTCGAATTATTACTCTCCATATGCTGAAATTAATATTTAACAAACAAGAGTTGGTTAAAGTTTTATATTCATTCATTCATTCATTCATAATTAGAATTATACAACGAATCTACAACAACCTATTAAATAATCTTACATGTTGTGTCTCAAGCCTTTGCTGATGTTGTGACTCAAACCTATGTTGTTGCTCAACAGCTCGTTGCTGAAGTATGTACTGCTCCTTTATATTTAAGTAAATATTAATACCCTTACAATTACTTTTGTACATGGGACAAAGTTTACACTCAACTTACTTCCATCTGTTTCCTCTTCTTTTCATCTTCAACTTCCTTCTGACGCCTTTGCTCGGCAGCTCTTTGCTGTTGCTCTAATCTGTTGTACAAATCAGGACCATACGAATTGACATTACTTCTAAAACAAATATTTTTGAAATAATGTATGACACAATGTCATAAATTTTTTAAATCAATTTACCTTTGCTGATTTTCCAATCTTTGCTGCTGTTCCGCTCTTTGCTGAAGTAGATATTGTTCCTGAATTTTCACATAATTAAAATTACAAGAGTGAATAAAATAAAATTGTAAATTTACAAAAAAAGGAAACGTCAACACTTACTTCCATCAACTTTCTCTTCTTTTCATCTTCAGCTTCCTTTTGGCGTCGTTGCTCCGCGGCTGCTCTTTGTTGTTGTTCCAACCTTTTTAAAAAATACATCATAATTTGAATTTTATTTCTTCGTGTACAAAATTTTGATAATCATTCAAAATATTTAGTTCTTTTACCTTTGTTGATGCTCCAATCTCTGTTGTGCTTCAACCCTTTGCTGAAGTAAATATTGCTCCTTGATTGTAAAAAATCAACAAATTCAACATTAGACAGTCACGTTTGTCATCTCAAAACAAAAAAAGATAATATCTATGAAAAACAAAAAAATTATAAAAGACAACTCCTAATTTGGTGTCACTTACCTCCATTAGTTTTCTCTTTTTCTCATCTTCAACCTCTTTTTGACGTCGTTGCTCAGCGGCGACTCTTTGCTGTTCCAATCTTTGTTGCTGTTCCAGTCTCTGCTGTTGTTCGGCCCTTTGCTGAAGTAAATACTGTTCCTTTCATATATGACATTCAAAATTAGCACACAAAATTTTCTAGTTGTCACCGCAGAGTTGTAGTATAACAATGAAACATCAATACACTTACTTCCATTTGTTTCCTCTTCTTTTCGTCCTCAGCTTCCTTTTGTCGTCGTACCTCCTCCAGTCTCTTTTGAACTTCCTGACTCGCAGCAGCCTCCTCCTCTTCCTGCTTTCGCTTCAACTCTTCTTCTTTCACTTGCCGAGCTCTTAATATGTCGTCCTCATGCTGTAAATAGTTTATAAATAATATTTTGATTTTTGTTTCAACAACTTTCGAGTTTGTATAATTTATCAAACAATAAATCACCATTTTTCTCTGTTGAAGCTTGAGCAAATGATCACGGTATTCCCACAGAGGATTATTTAGATGAGGCAGCCAAGGCATTCCCTGCTGAGACTGTAAATTCATTCCACCCGGCATTGGTTGTTGTTGTTGTCCCCAATTGTTAGGATTTTGATTTTGATTTAATGCACTGGGATTTTCAATTATTTTACCACCTGCCGAGACTTGTTGTTTTTGCTGTTGTTGTTGCTGTTGAATTTTTTGATGCTGTTGATTTGCTAGGTGATGAAAATTTGTTGCTATAAAAAATGAAATTGTATACATACATAAATTAGACCCTCAGATTATCTTTTTTAAAAACTTGTTGCTCAGAAATTAAAAGTTAGTCTAATATAATAATAATCTAAAATTCTTGAAATTATATCAATTATTAATAGTAAAGAGATAAAAATTAGTGTACCTGTTGTAGGAGAAGAGGCGAATGCTTGAGTTAACTGAGCTACCAAAGATTGAATGGGATCTGAGCCGGGAACGGAAACGGGGGATTTTCGGGTAAGGTCTGCTGGAATATTAGTGTTCGACTGTTGTTGATGTTGTTGTAATAACGAGCTTACAAAGTCATTTGTAGGATTATTACTGTGCTGAGAGATTTCATTATTTTGTTTTTGTTGTTGCTGCTGCTGCTGTTGTTGTTGTTTAATTTGCATTTGTCTTTGGAAAACGGCCTGAATGTGTTCCAACGCATTACTGCTCATGTTGTCCACATTAATACCTTGACTTTTTGCTAGATTGAATATAGCCAATTCTTGTTGAGTCAGTCTTCGTTCCGGTGGTAACTGAGGAGGATTTTGTGGACTGGGACCTTGCCAACTTTCATCTTTTCCGCCCAAGTTGTGAGCCATGCTACAAAATAATATATTTCAAAAATTAGATTATTCACAGTTAATACTGAATTAAAATTGAACCAATCACATTCCGCACTGATTATACTACTATCTTACTTGAGTGCAACAAATTGTTGTTGTTGTAAATGTTGTGGTGGAGTTGGTTGTTGTTGCGGAATTAAATGTTGTTGTTGCTGTTCTCTCAACATGCTTTGCTGTTGGAGTAATTGCTGTTGGAACTGTGACTGAATGTTAGGATCTTGAAGATGTTCTGTGGATATTCAACAATTATTATAAAAATTATTTGCAACTATTTTCTACTTGTCAATGACAAGTTGTCATCAAAGAGAGAATGCAAAAAATACCTAAGGCACTTGGTAATCCTGAAATTCCGTCCTATAATTAAAACGTGAAATATGCGGTAATATGTTACATCACATTTATTAAATGATTTATATTATTGTGAAAATTTTTCATTACTGATTACTCGTAAAATAAATAAAAAAAAGGACTTACTGTAATTGGAGGAGGAGGATTAGTGTCTGGATGAGATATAAAAGGATTCCGTTTGTAAAGTTTACACATATCTGCCAAGCTAATAAATGTCGAGTCACACTCCCTCCTAAGTAGTAGGCCACCGGAAAAGTAGCCTTGTGAATACCACTGGGCCATTTCATGAGTGGTAAATGGTCCTTGAACACTTCCTTGTGGGTCACGGTATAACCATGTGTCCAATGAAGTTGGGGCTGCAGACTGCACAACACTAGGAGCCACTCCTGTATTTAATGTAGGTTGCTGCTGATGGTGAGACACCGGAATGCTCCCTATTTTGTAACGAAAAAATATATGGAAAATTCAATTTTTTATTGTAAAAAAACATTAAATGTGTCATCCGAATATGAAATTTGCGAATGGAAGAAAGAACTATAATACATACATTGTATAAATTACAGTTTTAAGTTTTATCAATCAACATTAAAAAAGACAGAGACAATGGAGATGGTTTCTAGTACAATACCTGGTATGTTTTTAACTGGGATCGAGACCATGGATTCAAGCTCTCCTATAAAATCATAGGCAACAAATCATAAAATTTATTCAATGCAAAATCATACATAATCTCATTTGGTCATACGGAAGGTTTGAATTTCATGAAACGAAAAGTAATATATGTTAATAAAAAAGCAATCATACTGGGCACTGTGGGTAAACAAGTCGAACTCATGTTGTCAGCCGGTGATGATCTCAAGTCTTCCTCTATTAACTTTGCTACTAAATATTCTGCTTCTTCCGTCATGCTAATAAACATAAAAAAATAACAATGATACCATTGTTAATAAATGATGACTATACAGAAGACGTTTCAATAATAATATTAATAATAATAATTTAATAATAGTAACGCTCAATAAAGTACCTTTTTCTGGTTGCCGACACGGAGTAGAGAAGAGGTTCTTTTTGAGGAGAAGGTGGTTCTGTCTCTTCTGGAATCACAGCTTTTATATCGTTTCTTTCTGGGGTCCGCTTTTGTACTGTAGAGTAGAATTCATTTTAAATTTTAAAAGCAATTATGACAATGATGATGTTCTTGTTTCAAGAAAAAAATACAAATGACTTTAACTGTCATACCTCTGTCACTATGAGATCCTTGAGAAGGCTCGGATTCAGCTTTTGACATGTCGTCACTTGTCTCTTGCCGTTCATTCCTACTATCTCCACTACTGTTTTTATTTACCTCGACACCACCACTACCACTACTACTTGTACTGTGTCGGTCTTCTCCATGAAAAGCGCCACTTGCGTCAAAAGTTCCGCTTTCTTCACAAGGATTGTCTTTCGCCCTAAATATTAAAAAAAAGAGTTGCAAAAATGATATAATATGTCTAATCAACTCCTCATGATTAGTGTATACTGGCTGATATGAATTTATAAGCATTGTCAACTTACCATTCAGGAATAGAGTCATGACCACCGTCTTCGCTCCAACTTTTGTGAAGTCGTCTTTGATTAGGAGGACCACGAGGACTTTCCTCCTCATCCTCTCGTCTCCAGCGTGACTTGGAAGTTCTCCAACCCGAATCTTCTTCCTCATGCCGCCGACCACTAGAAACATTACCAGTCCCACTGGGAACGTAACTTTCACCACGACTTCTCCAGCTACCACCTCTTGGAGCCCCTTCGTCTGGTGGCTGACCAGGTCCTCCACCACCGACAGCTCCATTCCTCTCTGCCCAAACCCTCTCATGCGCACTCTAATCAATTACGAGTCACAAAAATGAATCATGAAATTTAATAAGTATGAATATATTACAAGTACGAAGAGTTTTGTATAAAAAAAAGGAATACAAATTTACCTGAGAACGTTCAAAAGCCCGAGGTCGATTAAAAGGTCGATCTTCTTCTTCGTGTGGTCTTGCATAGTAACTTCCACCAACAATCCCACGGCCTCGACCTCTTCCCCTGTCAACGGTTCCTCTTCCTCTCGCTGAGTAGCTGCCACCTGATATGAATGAATGTTAGACCATGTACATTATTATTAGTACTTGTCATTCTAGTATTGTCCTGGACAAAAGTTTGTCATTGATATTGTATATGAATACTTTTTTGTACTCTATATAAATTAAAATATTGTTTACCTCGACCTGGACCACTACCTTGGGTAGCTCCTGGACCACCACTACCCTGTCTTGATGACTCTGGTTGTGCGATATGCCAAATACGCTAAACAAGTACGTAGTATGTTATTATAGTATAATTAACAAACTAATTACTGTCTTGTTGTGGATTTGGAAGATAGGTATTTTTTTAAAAAAAGTATCAATAATACCTCTTCTTCCATGGATACTTGAGAGAACGCGAGAGGAGGTTGCATTTTTTCCACAAACAGGGTACCAAATGAAGGGAGGTAGACTGGTGGAGTAAGGTTTTTGTCCTGTTAAACATAACATATTACAAGTATTGTAAGTATTACACGGAACAATTTTTTCAACGATTATTCCTCTCTTCACTTAATATTATTATTAGTATTACAAACGGGAAAAAAATAAACTCACGTAGAGAGCCAACATTTCCTCCCGACTGTATTTGTGTTCCGATGGTTTGAACTTGTTGGGATTTGGATTGTTATATGGAGGAGTACTTCCTCTATCACCCCTCTGCGTTTGTGTTGACGGGTTGTTTTGCTGATTTTGTTGAAACTGAGCCGAGGATGCGGAGGAAGACGACGATGTCGACGAAGATGAGTTGAGGACAGAGGAAAAAAGACCATGTGAAGCACCACCACTGCTGTTCCTCTCTCCTGAACCTCCTCCGGATCCTACAACAACAAAATTGGCAATATTGTACTTGACAATGATAAAGAGAACAATCAAATGAAATACTTTCTATGAACTGATCCATATTACATTTGCATATATAGATATACATCTGTAAACATTGATTTCTATTTTATTATTTATCTTGCAACAAAAAGTCACAGAAAAAAAAATATTGAAATTTTTGTAGTGAATCACGAACCCCTGTCCCAACCAGCCACACCAGGTCCACCCCCACTTGCACCTCTCCCACTACCCGTACCGGTTCCCGTGTCGGACGATAATGCCCGTAACCAGTCTGGACCAAATTTTAAACTAGCTTCCCCAATTTTTGTTTGAATTGGCAATCTCGACATTACCAAAGTTGATTAGCAAATGGGATTCACAAAGTAATAAAATCAAATAGTCTGTTATTTATTTAATCGCGTTATAGTTAGTCAATGTGTTTAAACTCAATTAATATTTCCCGAAATTAACTACTGTAGTTACAACGATTCAAACTTCTTTTATAGTTTCCAACAGAATAATGTTAAGTTTCAAACCGAGCTCTTCACTACACCTCTTATCCAATACCAGTCTCCACTCCGCGGTAACTTTTGGATCGACAAGATTGTCAAATGTTTTCGTGTGTGTGTCAACTTGGAACCGAAACCCAAAACTATTGACTCCTCCCACTCTTGTCATTTATTCTTCTTCTTAAAATGTCATTCTCCACAGATTCCATGTCATGATATTATAATTATTCTTCTCATTTATAATCATCTTGGAATTCAGCCCTGATAATGATTGAATTAATTATTGAAACCGGTCCGTCAAATTCATCCAACTTGTGGGAGGAGCTAACGTTTTGGGTTTCGGTTCCAACTTCACACACACATGAAAACAAATTTTTTGATCTCAAACGTTCTCACACCATTTCGTTGACTATTTTTTTAAAATATTGTCGACACACTGACGATTAGGTAAGAAGTACTTAAATATCGTTTAATGCTAATATTATTTACTTTTCTAAATATTGTTTTTATTTTTGTAGCTCTTTTTAAACCAGACAACAACGTGCCAAGAACATCAACCAGAATCACCGGTGAGAGATGCCGACTTGGTCACAAATTCAGTCCCAGCTTCGGGCATCATCAAATCCTGTTGTATTTTTTGACATCAGTATAGGTTCAATGGTAATCTTTTAAATCAGTAAGAATGAGTAGAGTTTTTTTACTTATGCACTAAATCTAATCATTTTTGTTTGTCATTCACTAGGAAGTAGGAAGATTAACAATAGAACTATTTGCTGATGTTGTACCAAGAACAGCAGAGAATTTTCGTCAATTTTGTACTGGAGAATTTAAACGAAATGGCCTGCCTACTGGTTACAAAGGAGCAACTTTTCACCGGGGTAATTATTTCATTTTTACAAAAATCAATGGGTGGTTTACATTAAAGGGTTCTAATGATCGTTTTTTTTTCGGTCCCAAAGTCATCAAAGACTTCATGATTCAAGGAGGAGATTTTCTCAATGTAAGCATAATATCCTTCCAATACGTATCATATTAAGATGCAAATTTATTTTCATTTCCATAAGAAATCCCTTAATATTTCCAGAATGATGGAACTGGTTGTCTCAGTATCTATGCTCCAACGTTTGAGGATGAAAATTTCAATTTGACCCACGACGGTCCTTATTTGTTGTCAATGGTAAAGTTTTACAAATATCATAGTGTGTCACTACTTATATTTGTGATCATTGCAAAGACAATATAATTTTTATGATTACTTACGATCCTACAACAATGAGATAATGATATAATGTTACTATTGTAGGCAAACAGTGGGAAGGACACAAATGGATGTCAATTTTTTATTACGTAAGTTTACTAAAAAATAATAGGGTTCGAATATGCAACCTCCTCGTGTGGAATTACTACTACTACGATTACTACTATATAATATTATTGCAAGGCCACAACACGTAACATTTGTGTTTAATTTTTTTTATACAGCTGTGCTAAATGTGAATTCTTGGATGGGAAACATGTCGTTTTTGGTCGGGTCATTGACGGAAATTTGGTAGTTCGAAAAATTGAAAATGTCCCCACGGGTCCAAATAATAAACCAAAAATAACTGTAACAATAACACAGAGTGGTCAACTTTAGTTGTCATTTCCGTGACTCAGAATTATTGATATATTAATTAATAATAATATTACCTTACTATCTCTCCACATTGTGGAATGTCTTCTGAATGAGGAAAAGAGTTCTCCATTCTGAAGTTACACTACATAGGTCTTTTTTTACATAACTGTCTTTGGATAAAATAAGTAAGTACTTGAAAAACATTTTTGTTTTCTTTAAAGACTAATTTTCATATTTATAAAATATTGAATACATGTATTTACATCATACAATTCTATATATAGTCTATATCTATTGTCATTGAATTGTTCAAATTTGTGTAAATTCACCTGAGACAACATGGACTGTATAGAAGATTTAGTAAAATAAATTTTTGAAAAATTTATTTTTCCACAACTACTATATTCCCGTCTTTTAAATACTGATCTGGATTTTATTTCATCTTTTATAATTTATGAATATTATCATTATCGTTTTAAATATGACTACTGAAAAAATTTGTTCTTGTCTTTTATTGTTTGTAGTCTCCTCAAACTCCCACTACTCCGAGTAGTCTACTCGTGTAGACTCGACGAGCATGAAATTGTACACAACACATATGATTACAAGGGCGGGTTAGCCAAGCGTATCACTACAGTAGGCATTGTGTTCATCCCGTTTCAGTCTTTGAACTTCATTTGTATTGTTGAAAAAAGGATTCATATGATGCATAATAAGACGACTCATGCATTATTATAACGTTTTTTTGGAGAGCAAATGAATTGATAGGCTTTAAGTCAAGAGACGCAATTGCCATCTTTATTATCCTCCCTTTCCATTCTAAACAATCAAATTTACCCAATGTGGATGTAAGTAACTGAAATGTTTTTGTTATAAATACTTACATAGGTAAAGTAGTAGTTGTATATAGTAGGTTACATTCTTTGATTATGTACTACATTATACCTATAATAGTCACTAATTTTTTTCTACTACATCCCAAACAGTAAAGGTATTAGACACGCTGTCTCACAAAGTAAAAACTGCTGACGGTTTTTGATATGGTACCAACAATAGGTAGGAACATTTGTTACTTGCTACATAAATAAGTACATAGTACATATGTGAGTGGTCTCACAGTAAAACATTGTTGACATCACGAGGACATTGCCACTTCCTTCGTCATAGCCATCCACTTCCTCCTTTGGTTTTCTCAAAGTAAGTAAATATTTGAGAGGATGCAACAAGACACAAGAGTAGAAAAAACTAGGTGATGGGAATAAACTCAGTTTCAAGATGAGTTTCGTCGTCAGCAGACTAGTTGCCAGATATTCGGCAGTGATTATGGATCATCATCACTAATAATTATTACATGTGACACAAGTGTCGGGAGGGAGTTGTTTTGACCCTGGAAAAAAATGAAAAGAAATTCATGGACAAACCTTTGGATATTTCTTTATGTCAACTTCTGGTAAGTCACATTTTTTGTAAATACAATATATATTTTTGTGTGCACATTGCACATAAAACGTACTACAGCATCACTTTTTCCAGGTACATTCCACTTTTGGTTTTCCTTCTGGGCATCAAAATATCACTAATCTCATTATTAATTGAGAGTGTACTGGAGAATCATTCACCTGGTGGTGGGTCATCATGGAAAGAATCCAAACAAGAGAAGATCCTGACACTAGCCATCAACAAAATAATTCAAGAGAATGTTCAACAGAATACAAATCGCCTTTCTACTGGTGACAAGTCTAAACATGAAATTAATTCTTCATCAAAATGGAAAAAAGACGAGTTGGGTTGGGCATCAAAACTACGGGAGTCAAATCAACCATTGCGTCACGAGGATTGGAATATATTGAAAAATTTGGAACAGTCAAAGATTACCCCAACTCATGAAAATAGGTTAAAATCTACATGATAGTTTACTTCTTATGAAATGAAATACAATACAACAAAATATAACTCTAAAAAATATTTCATATTTTAAATATATTCTAGGACTGACAAGGACAGTATTTGGTTAATTCTTAACCAAGTTCCTGAGGGAGGTGGTGACATAATTTCTAAAATCTTGAAAGATCTTGAGGAAGAAAATGGATTTAAACATTTACTTCATGAATATCGAACACCATGGCCTCGGTGAGTCTCCTTGAAACATTATAGTGTGTAAATACCGTTAAACAGTTTTTTTCAAACTTTTAAACAAATATTTAGTAACAAGTTACTGATGTCAATACTTGAACAGATTTTTATTGGAAGAGGAACAGCAAAGTTTAGTCACTTGGTTTGAATACCAACATCTCCCAAGAAGTTACGATCGTCATTTTTATTTTGTCAACTTTACAAAATTTCAAAAGTATTATTTTTACATAATAAATTTAATACGTATATTTACTATAATATTTACATACCGTTGACCCTGTAATAATTTAATGTGTATGTTTACAAACACACTCTCTTTTATGATCCCTAGATACGTTTTCCAGAATCCTGTCTACATCAATATGGTCCGTGAGCCTTCTTCACGTCTCCAGGCCGTGTTCCAGTGGAAAAGAAATGACAAGGAAAAATCTCGTCGTGAAGTTGAAAGGAGAGAAAAAGTTTTACGGGGCAGTGGTTAGTGCATTACTAGTACTTAAGTAGAATGTCTTCTTTATTTATTTATTTGACTTGGTTCAAAAAAATAATAGTATGTAATGAACTGTTTATTTAACTTTCTACTTTTTTTCCGGAGGAAGGTGAACAATGGTTAAAAAAGAATTTTGAAGACTGTGTAATCAAGGCTGACCAAGAATGTTCCTTTGAAACTGGCTCAAAGGATTTCACAATGACTGTCCCCTTTTTCTGTGGACAATTCAACTCTTGTGTGTATGTGTACCATTACATTATAAATATACTTAAATTACTTACTTAGATTTTAAGTCATTCCAAATTTTGGGTTTCCTTTCACTATGAAACAATTTTTGGTGTGCGTAGAATACTGAACAATAATTGGGCACTACAGTCAGCAAAGTTTAACATTGAGAAATATTACTCGGTCGTTGGGGTCCTGGAAAAATTCCAGGAGACTCTGACTCTTCTCCGGAGCTACGCTCCACTCTTCTTTACTGGACTCAACAATTTGGGTTAGTTCTTCTGATCCCCCCCGCCCTTCTCATATAATATCATATTGTATTTTATTACTTATATGTGTGTCCTCCAAATCCAGAGTCGACGAAAACTTTCTCTCTCTGTTAATTTTATATAAGTATACTGTTCCCACGCACTATAAAAATACATTCTTCTACTACTGTCTTACAGAACTTTTATAACCTTCATAGTACACTGGTAGAAGAGAAAAGGATTCAAGAGAAAAGCGACTTACATCCAGTGCTTTTACAGTAAAATTATATATTACAATGTATTGCCTGGAGATGAGAAATCAAGGGCACAAAGTTTATTTCTACTATGTATATTGTTCTTTAAAAATTCTGAAAAATGACTAGAGAGTGTACAAATAACGGAATCTTTGTTTCTTCGAAAAATATTTTTTAACATTGACTACAACAATTTTATTCTACTTATTCCTTTCATTCCGGTACAATATGATACATAGATACTGAACATATCGTTCCCCTTACAATTTTTTTATTTTGTTTTTGTTTTTTTTTCTCTAGAAAAGACATTGGTTAGAATAGAAAAGACAATGTTCCAGTATCCTCCTGTTTCTCCCAAGGTCAAGGAAATTCTTCAAGAAAAATTACCTGGAGAGTACGACTTGTACAATTTCATCCTCTCTCGACTGAATCAACAAACAAGTTTCATCAAAAATTCCAAACGACATTAACCTCTTTGTACTCGATAAATCCGGACAAACTCTTTTATTATTTACTTTGATTGTTTTCCGCACGACACACAGGGAAGATTCTCATATTCCGCAAATCATGGAGAATTGCCCTAGACACACACACACACACCACAATACAAAGCTGCAATGCAGAATCCTCCCCTAAATGTTTTGACAATCCAACAGTGGAATTTGAAATAAAAATCAACTTATGACAAGGATGTAAGATATCTACCCAGTGGAACTGTACAATAATGTATCTGTATTGAATTTATTTTCCTCCCTTGTTGTTGTCTGCCTACCACAGTTTTCCTCATACCTTATGTAGATCATATGAAAGAGAGACAGAGGAAGAGATTTTGATGTATTGGATAATAGGGAGGAAGAAAAAGCAAGGGAAATCTTGACGGATTGTAAAGGAAACGACGAGGAAGAGACTCCATCAAGGAAAGTGGAGGAGGAGAAAGTTGCCGTTTTTTCCCAGTCAAAACCAAAGTAAAAGAGAAAAGGGAAAGCTCCGAGTCTGAGACAGAGAGAGAGAGAGTCAGTCAGCCGAAAATGTCGATCCATGTGGAAAAATTTCTGTTGTGTTGTGATATTATTTTTATTGTACATGTAGGACTGGTTCCAGTCTGTCTACTATGTAGTACGTCTATACTGTACTATCATTATGATGATTGTACAAATGTTTGACTATTAGAAAGATAAGAAAGTATAACAAGTGAGTCCTGAATGGTGAATCCCTCTGGTTGTGAGTTCTCTCCTCTCCACTCATCCACAATTTCAAAACTCGAGGAATACACGAAAGGACAAGGCAAAGGGATGATGATAAAGTTCCCTGACCATTTGACTGTCAGTGGTTCCTTGTAGGATGAGTAGTCAGGGATTTTGATTCTACAATACACCACACCAGATCAGAATATCCAGTCCCATCCTCCTGCCCTGTCATGAATGAATGAAAGTGAGGAGAAAGGAGGAGATACGACTGGAGGAATAAAATATTATAGAGATTTTAGTAGTGCATTATCTCGATCTAATGTAGATATGAGTATAGATTATGGTGCATTGCATCTGCACGATTCCTGAATGAAACATCAGCAGAGTAGGGCTCTCTCTTCCTCTGTATCTTCAACATTTGGATACCCAGTTTGTCTGTACAACTGACTACTTTCTCCTACACAGAGAGAAAGTCACCTCCTCCTCCATTGGCTTTCTATGTATGGAAATGGGCTCAAAAAACTCTCAAAATTCTCTCTCTCTATATCCATAATTCCTTGTTAACTTCCCTCTCTCTCCACACACACTCCCTGCTACAGTTCTTTCTAGAACTGATACTGTGTGTGTGTGTGTGTGACTCTGTGTCTGGAGTTGTGGAGAGAGAAAGAAAAAGAGAGAAAAGTATTGGTGGTAGTCTTCATACCCTCGCGTCCTTGTCCGTCTGCCGCATTGCATGTAATGTAATGTGTGAGAGAGTTGCACTGCAGGTTCTCCAAAGGCAGAGACACACACACTTGCCACACAGACAGTCTGACTGCACACCCTCCTTACTCAGACCTTGCCCCCCTCCATCCTCCTCTTCTCTCCCCTCTCTACCACACTACATCACATTGAAGGCATTTGAAGGTGGCCAAATACCCGCATCGGCATCACAACCGAAGAGAGAAGGAACAACAAGGGAAAAGGAAAATACCCGGCACACACACACACATACATACAATGTACCTCGAAAGTACATCGTACTTGATCGTACAGCAAGTTAACCTCCCTCTCCCCTCCAGGTGCCCACAAACACACATCCCATCCCATCCGGAATGTGTGGGGGAGACACGACACAAGAGAGTAGGGTCTATTAGCCTTTGGCCTTGGAATTGTCACATTAACATTAGCCACAGTAACAGAGGGGCATTAGGGAATATTTAGAAATTTACAGGTCGATTTCGTCGTCGTCAGTCCCTCTTCCTCGTCATCCTTTCTTCCTTTCTGATTTGGGTCTCCTCCTTCACAATTCATTGGGTGGGAGTACGGGTACTACCCGGAGTTTTGCAACTCCTTTTCCTCTGTCCTGGAATGGAACCCACTGGCCCACAATTTTATTCTCTGTATAAAAATATCACCGTCCCTCTCCCCTCTGTAACTTTTTTAAATACACTATAAGTATACAGGGACGTACCCATGATGAACAACACCACATACTTAATGAGCACATGTCACGACACACACACACACACAACCCGGGTAGATTATGGGTGGAAAATACACGTCTCTAAATACTCCATCAAACTTGTTGGGCTTATCTAATCGGAGGGACGGACATGTCAAACAATCCCCGAGTCACGCCATCCCACCATCACACCCAAAAAATCTTAAAACAAAACAGAAAAACAGTTACTCCGAGAGGAATGGAATAACCCAAATTTTAGTCCACAGTCAAAATTGACTTTCTGACGAAAATTTGTACATGACCCTCTTACACTACTGCCCCACTCTCCAATTAAATTCTTTTGTATTCGTTCGTGAGAGAAATCTAAAAAACAACAGAAAAAATTTACAAACTACACGAGATTTCCATGAAATTTGGAAAGTACTTACACGTACCGTAACTTTGAGCAAAGCTGGTGCAAAAAATCCTACTCTCTCTCCCCTAAAAGAAAGACTAACAACAACGGCAGAGCAAAAATTTACTGAATAGTAATGAAAGTCAAATTAATGTTTGTAGTTTTTCCATTTTTCCGCTTTTTTTCTGTACCATTCTGCTTGGAATAATAATTAGACAAGTTCACCTTATCCCTACGCTAACTGTATGCAAATCTGAAATCCGGACAAAATATGTGGAGTGGAGGAAATGAGGATGAAGGAAAAGAACATGGGTGAGGGGAGTCCTAAATAAAATTCACTAATCCTGTCCTTCATGTATAAATCCTCCTTCAAGAAATATGACTCATTATCCTGTCCTGTGTAATCCCAACTTTCTCCCCCATCCCCAACAATGTTCAAAGTTGGAGAATACACGAGGAATTGTGCCAAGTCTTCCCTCTCGAGGAAGTTGATGTTGGTTGTGTGTCCAACTTGTCATTCCATTGCATTGAATAGTGGCTGAATTTAAAGGTACACAAAAGAAATGCAACAAAAAATATGTCATCGTTCTTGTTTGTGTTTGTGTGATACAAGTAGAGTGAAAAGTAACGTTCTCAAGCGGAGGGAATGGAGGAAACTCAAGTAAAAGTTGGTGCAGTCTTTTCATATACATTTCCTCAATTCAGTTGGTGGATGGAGACGGAGAGGGGTTCTCACACTCCCGAATCATCAGTATGAGGACAATGACAATGTGAGGGAGGGATTCTGAAGGTATGGATAAACTAAGTACGGGTGTAATGGAGGAAAGTGATGGGATATGCGGGTTCAAGTCGTCCAAGAAAGCCTCCTCGTCTTTTCTTAGACTCTCAACTTTGACTTGAGACTCTTCTTCTTCTGCTCGTCCTCTTCTCTACACTTGTCCACCAGAGTTGGTCCTCATCGTCTTCTTCCCTTGGCATCGACTCGCAGTTGTCCAAGTGAAAGTTAAAGGAGGGAAATGTGTGTGTGTGTGTTGCTCGAGTTTGAAATCCAACTCTTTTGTAGGACATGAGCAGACAACAAATTATTCTAATTTTCATTGAAATTGCCATTGGTGCGAGGATTGAGTAGAGGAGCAGCAAGGCACCAAAAACTAACGGAGGAGAGAGAAGGAGAAAGAAAAGAGAGGGAAGGGGGGAGGGGGAGAGAAAAAAGGAAGGGAAAGCAGCTGGAATGCAGACTCCAGATTTCCTCCCACCATCACCACCAACCTCTGCCTCTTCCACTGCCACTGTGTAGAGTCAAAGTAAAGTGTATAAAAAAATATACAAGAAGCAAAAAGGGGGAAAGCGAACGAGGACTGCGGACTTGCTGCGGCATTTTCTTGATCATCACTCTCTCTCTGCCAGTCCCTGCTCTCCCCACCTCTTTCTCTCTTCCTCTCGTCCTCCTCTCTACTTTCTACGCTGGAGAAATCATCAAAACAAGTTTTTTCCTACTCTAATTGGCTCTTGCCATAATATTTTTTATGACCCCTTCTTCTTCTCCTTCTCCCTCTCTCACCCACACAAGATAAGATAGGGGAGGACAACAACAACAACAACAACAGCGTCACGACACACAACTCAAAAGTGTTGATTTGGTAGCAAACAGGGACAACCCTGTAACTGCGTGTGTGTGGGTACGTGAGTCTTGTGTCCGACACAAGTGTGTGACCTGGGATCCTCCTCGTCAACTGACGACCAGGACTGGTGAACCTTTTCAACACGCACAATTCTCATTGAATATCTCAAAAAGTTTTTGACAACTGTCATCCACCCAAAGAAAGGATTTGAAAATCTAGTCAACTCTGGAGAAAGTTGTTCTTTTCACTCATAATTCATTGAAAAATAATAATATTTGAAATTTATTTGAATCTACATCTGGCTGCACCCCAAGTGGAGTGGATTAATTTTTCTGGAGAAAGAAGTTTGTGAAATTTTGAAAAGTGTGTTTACTAATCAACACAAGGGTGAAAGCATTGCTCATGATTTTCAGAAAAGTGATCAGTTTGTGAATGTTGAATAAAAAGTGCCAGTGAGAGATTTCTGCGTTGTTTGTTCAACTGGAAAACTTCTGCGAGCTTTGAAACAACATTTTCATCTGTGTTGATGTGGTCACTGTGAAGTATTCTAGTGGAAGGATTTGAGGACACACTAAAAGAAGGAGGTGTGGGAAATATTTTGATTTGATTTGAATAAATCGGGAGAGAAGACTTTTTCAAGATGCCGAAACCACCACCACCGCCGGTGGAAGCCGTCCCCATGTCCGAAGCCGAGGAGCTTCTCTTCAAACAGAATAAAGTGACTGATGAGGTGCGACACCAAATTTCAATTTTTTTTATTTTACCAAAATTAAATGATGAATCCTCAAAATACATTCTAAAAATTAAATCATTTGTTTTTCTCTCTTTTATTCCATTCAAAAACATTTCAGTCACTGGACAGTACCAGGAGAATGATGCAGCTTTGTGAGGAGGTGCGAAAACAAAATGAAAATTATTTTTTGTAGTCATTATTAGACAAAACTCACCCGAAATACCAGGGAAAATCCATTCCAGTAGTCCAGTACACTCCGAAATTGAATTTACAGGATTTGATAAACTGTGTGTCAGTACAATAGACAAATCTTGAAAGTATTTTCTGTTCTCCCATTGAAATATTGATCGGGTCAATTTGCCCCGTCTGTGCATGAATGCCCAGAAGAACCCACTTTCACACCCTCTTTTCCGAATCTTAGGATGACCTTTGGAATGAAAATTTTATAAGCCTGGGTCACCTATGATTGTGACCTTTATTGATTGCATGAGCCATTTAAGAAGACGAAGGTTATATCTCTCGGGTCAGTCTTTACCCAAAAACTATACGATGAGTGTGAACCGAACTCACTTTCCTTTACTCCCCTGAGTAGTCTGGGAACTCAAAGACAATTTTACGACTTTATTTTTTATGACCAATTTGCTTTGGGGTGTCCGCACAATTGAACTCGACAAAGTCTGTCTCTCCTTTTGAGATGATGACAAAAGTTGACAGTGAAAAAGACGACCTTCCAATTGGGAAATATTTCATGTCAACTGAATGCATGTTACTTGTTAAAGGTTTCGGGGAATTTTGTCTCTTGTGCCTGGATAAGTCGACTTTATTTAAAATGATTCATGAAATTACTTCATGTGTTTTGTTTCCTTTGGATTTCTCCAGACAAAAGAAGCTGGTATCAAGACGTTGGTAGCGTTGGACGATCAAGGAGGTAAACCAATTCAATTGAGAGTATATTATATAGTTTTTGTATGCGGAGGGAAAGAGAAAAAGAATATTTTACATGGAACAAAATTTAGAAATTGACTCTGATAAAAACAAAACAAATTTGTACAGAGCAACTGGAGAATGTGGAGAAAGGGTTGACAAAGATAAATGAAGACATGAAGGAGGCAGAAAAAATGTTGTCGGGTTTGGAAAAATCAATATTTTGGTACGTTTTCTGTGAATGCTGTGGGACCTGTGAACTTCCGTGCAACAAGTACATCCAAAAATTATGAAATTGTTTTACATTCTCAACTAATGTACAAATGCAAATGAGTCAGATTTTCAACTCATGTCATTTAACCTTTAAGGAAATCAAGCAAAGAGGATGACAAGACTTGGAAAAATAATGACGATGGGAAAGTAGTCAATAGTCAACCTCAGGTATTAAATGCGTACATTAGTCAAGCAATATTTACTACAAGGAAAATCATTTCTAAAACTTAAATTCTATTGATATAACAGAGGAAGGACGGGCCTCAACTGATGGCTTATGGTGGCTACATTGGAAAGTAAGGTTTTTATTTCAACAAGTCAATTTGTCCCTATTCATCCTATCATACTTTACTTACTCTCTCTCCTTTTTTGTAGAATCACAAATGATGCGAGAGAGGATGAGATGGAGAACAACATGGAGCAAGTATCCGCCATGATTGGGAATAGTAAGTGACACTGTAAAATGAGAGAATAAATAGTAATATGTAGGGTGAGAAATTCAGATCAAAAGGTACTTAACATCCTTGTTCTGTTTAGTCCGGAATATGGCCCTTGACATGGGAGGGGAAATTGAGACCCAAAACAGACAACTGGATCGTATCAATCGAAAAGTAAATTTGAAAATTTATTACAATTCTACTTGACCAAGTACTCACTATATAAATTCTTATTGATTCTGTTCAGGCCGAATCGAATGAAGTGCGACTGAAGGGAGCTAATGAACGGGCTGGGAAACTCCTCAAGTAAAAAAAAGTCTATGAAGGGAAGGTCAAGTGGCACTGCGTAAAGCTTGGAAATTTCTTTGACGTTTGTTCAGGAAATTTTACGAAATAGACTTTCAGTTTTTTGACAAAAAAGAGAACGGATGATGGCTTGGAGTGGATGGATATGTGTGTGCAGGTCAAATAATTTTATCTGTCACTCGAGTCGCATTTTTACTATCGAGACATTAATAATTTGACTTTATATACGGCCCAGTACTGATGATGACTCCTCTCTTTTAAAAAATGACGGATTTGTGGACGTCCACACTGGAAATGTCAATGTCTCTACTGATTGAGAGTCACTCTTCATACTGCATACATTACATAAAACGTACTTATATAATGCTAGGGATTGTCGGAACAGATTAGCTAAATTACATACTACATAATATGTATTACAGTTAAATCATTTAGGGCTTCATGTTGACGCAGTGCCATGCACGGTGCATTTAAGCATTTATAAAAATTTCTCAATCAACTATGAATTCAAAAAAAAAATCAATAACAAGAATATTACCAAGTAGTAGTTAGTTAGTCAAAATTAACCATCTATCTGGTTAATGCAGAAGCACCTTTCAACTTATACTCGAATCGATTTTAAGGCTCTGTGGGTCGTCACCGATGAACATTGAACTGATGAAGATGAGGAATATATTTCCACATGATATTTGTCAGGGATTTTGATTTTCGACAGTTGCATGCTCAGAATTGTGCAGCCTTCACAGTCGCCTACAATAATTAAAAATTTAAAAAAATACTTCAAGCTCAACTTATTCAATAATAAAATACTAAACTAGAAGATAATTCAACTTTCAATACTGTGTACGTGCTACATATTTAGTTTACTTACTTATTATGTACTAGGTACAATAGTGTAGTACATAACAAGAGGTTACAAAATTCATTCAGATGAGATGAGATGAGTGCGAATGGACATCTCTTTAGGTACTTAAATACCTTCAGAACAACAATAATAATTAATAATTATGTTAAAATCAACACTTTAAAACATCATCATCAAATTTATAACTGTACGCGTTCATCTCAAATCCATTTTCCATGCAATTTAAATTTACGGAGGCATTGTAGTGGTATGCTTTCACTTATGATTATTAGAACAACAAGTAATAGAAATATTCCAGATGAAAATTCACTTGACACATTGTATTTACAATGTATAAAGTTTAGGTACTTGTATTAACCGACGGCAGTGCAGTACTTATAGACGACCGTGTATCAAATCTCTAATTCCGTAAGTTAAGTAAATCCACAAACTAATAGAAACATTATTAAAATTATATCAACTGAGCAGTGATACCTAGAATTCGACATTTAGAGAACGATAATGACGCCCTGATGCCAAATGCCATGTAGATTGCAAAATATTTTAATTAAAATGACAGGATGGACAGATTACTTGTATAATTATAAAAGAAAGAAAAGTCAAAACTGTGTTTTGCAGATTGGTATCAGTGTCATTTATACAATATATTATTAGGGATTTATTCGTGAACAAAGTGTACATGGGATTATATTATTACTCCATACTATAGAAGGTTATTTTTATTGAACTTTAACAAGGAGATAGACGTACCGTACAATAATTATTCTTGTTGATTCCTGTTGCTGAGCAAATACGGTCTCCAATAAAATATAAAAAAACCCTAAATTCATCAACATTTTCACTGATGACAGCATCCTGTGTCATTCTTTTCATAAATCAATTAAATATATACTTCATACAACGTCATTCATATCCTCCAACAATTTCTCATAATTTTAAGATAGTCAACAATAATAGTACGTCATGCAAGTCTATTATAGTATTATTATAATACTATTATAGTGAAATTGTCCAAATTGAAACAACTGTAATAATAATTAAATAATAAATGCGAGGATCCGCGTAAAAAGAGTCTTACTACACAATCCGTCCCTCTTCTAACCCTTGGCAACACTATCAGCCTGCCTTTGTGCTTTCCTCTGATTCATCATATTAGCAAAATGTTGAAACAAGTTTTTCAGACTGATGTCCGAGTAGGCCGAGGATTTGATAGTGTCCAACACAAATTCTCTCAATTCTTCATGAAATTTTTCCAAGGCCTTCTTGTCCTTATTCTGACCCAACCTAGCACGTTTCAGTTGCATCAACTCTCTTTCTCCCACACCCAATTCCCCAATCTGCTTCTCCAGATCAAAGAGGAAGGCGAGGTAATTGAGCTGTCGGTACAAGTGCGAATCCATGTAGTCTTTGCACATTAAGCCTCCTTTGCAACTACACACTGGAAAACCCCTCTCAAGGTACAAGGGTACAACCCTCTCGACGTTTGTGCAACTGGGATCTTCACATATGTACACATTCTACACAAGACACACGAGAAAAAAATTAGTTCGTGCTCAATTTTGTAATGTCAACTAATAGTAAGTAGAGGTACAAATCACATTCCCAAATTATCAAAAGTTTTCTTCAGAAGAGAAACTTGTAATGATATGAACATAATTAGTATGTGTACTCACCTCATAATATTTCAGGATGAATTTCCGCATGAATAAAGTCAAGCGGTTCTTTATTTGATTAATATTGAATGGTGAGCCTTGACATCCAGGACAAGGTTGTTCAACAGCAAATTCCACACCATGGTCCTACAAATTCAAAAATCATTTTCAAAATGTTCATGTTCTCATTTTTAATATTTGACTATTGTGTAAGACTTTGCAAGTCAACTTACTGTTTTTATGATGGCAGATTCGAAAACTATTTCTTGTCCACAAACTTGACCATCATCCTTCACGTTGAGACAATGGAAGACGAATTTCTCACAGCCTTTATATTTTTCAGCCTCCGACTGAACACCTAGAGACTTGTCCTCTGAATCCTCAGCTACCCGTCTCTTTTTGTACGACGAAGGGTCCAAACCTATTCCAAAGTATTTTTTAAGGTTAATTCTCAAGTAGCAAAGGAATACCATGGTGGAATTGTTATATGAGAAACAGTTACCCAGAGCTTCTGCAATTCTTGACGGGTCCAGTCCAGGAATTGGATCACAAATTCGAGAAACAACAGGGTGAACTTGATGTGCCAGGTAGTACTGGGGATCCGGTTTCAACTCTGCCTGTTTCTCTTCCTTTTTCTTTGATTCTGCCGAGGCAGATTCTTGTCCATCCACTTCCATTTGACCATCATCGTTTTCAGAGATGACTGCTACTAGTTCTGGTTTCAATCCTAATTCAGAAATATGATGAGGAAGACCATCGGTACAGAATAAATATGACACGGTGTCTCCATTCCGAAATTTCTTGGGAAGGTTTGCTTTCTTATTCATTCGGAGAGCAACTTGAACATGATACAGCCCTTGTGCTTCTTTGTACTCTTCTGGATTCTTTGCCAATTGTTTCGTGATTAATAAATCCTTCAGAGTCACATTCCCCTCTCGAAGTTGGACAGAAACCTCGTTGAGAATTTTACACACTTTGTAAATCTTGTCATCCAATGGTTGCTCACTCATGATTTCATTCAGAATTGACCTGACAAAGTTTTAAATGTTGTCATTAGAATAAGAATTTCACTCAGAACAGTAATATATTTGTACAGAAATTTTCATTTGTGCCTAGTATAGTATAGTCAAAAAAATTAAAAATACTTTGCAGTGTTTGCTCCTATGGGTGCCCAATCTCTCCGAACAATATCTAAACCCTTTAGCTCCATCACATATTCAGACTCTGCAAAGAACGAGAAAAATTACATTGTAGCACATAATATTGGATAGCATATAAATCTTTGATCATTTACTGAGATATAACTGATTTTGAACACAAAATAATACATACACACACTATCATTCAAAACAGCAGGAGTATTTTGCTCCACATATTTTTATAATCTAAAAGTAGGAATAATAAAATTCATTGCCTACCTCCACTTGCTTTGGGATTATACAACAAAGCAGCATACTTTTTCTTTTTGAGAAGAAGCAAGAAACGAAAAATTCCGTCAATTTCCAACTCGAGTAATTTGTAAGTCCGATTAATCTCACTCTTAATCTTATTTCCAATTTGATACACCGTTTGAATATCCTGTGTACTGGAATTAATCATCAAAGAGTCTGTGTCACCATAAATAACCTCATATCCCATTCTTTCGACGGAATCCTTAGACTTCTCTAGAATCTCTCTTCCTTTCCCTGTGAGACACGGTAAGGAAAATGAAAAAAAATTAGACTGATGATGATCGATATTACAAAAGTAATGACGAAAGAATTTTAACAATTAAATAATTTGTACCCGTAATGTAAGCAGCCAAATTCTTTGCGTAGAATCTTGAATTTCTGAATCCCAAACAACCGTACATAGAGTTGGCAGTGAGTTTCAAAGCCTTCTGTCGAATGTCATACTGTCTCATTAAATCTGCTGGAACTTTGGAATCCTTCATCAAATTTTTCACTTGTTTTCGACTCTCTACTAGTTTTCTAATTTCTTCAGGAAGAATACCTCTCGGTTGTCCTTCTTCATTTTCAAACTCGTCTCCATTAGCCGTGGTGAAGCAAACATTATACTCTTGAATGATGGATGGATAAAGGGAATTGAAATCCATTAGAACAATGTAATTGTCATAAAATCCTTTCTTTGGAGCCAGGACTAAACCACCGCTGTATGATGGACCACCACTTTTACCCGATTTCCTATCTTTATTATTTCCTCCTTCCTCTTCCCCTTCCTCCTCTTTCTCCTTCTTCATAAACTTGGAAAACTTGTACTTGTCGGGAACAATGTAACCCTTAGCATGGAAAGCATGTAGGAGAAGATACTCATTCCGTTCACTCCGACCACCAAGTAAAGTCCGACAAAGGATGTTCCCTGCAATAGTTGTAATCTGAACAGCCAATGGCATCACTTGTAACTCATTCATCAGTCTGATGTTGAGGACACAATGCTGCATCCCCGATTTCCTAAAATTCAGTAATCCCTCTGAACTGTCAAATAATTGTCTCATTTCTGGTCCAGTCAAAATTTTTATCTGATCTTCCTTCATTCCAAGAACTTGTGAGGCCAAACTGGGGAGGTCGTAGGACCGAGCACGAATTAGTTCCATAGCAGAAATTTTCACATCACATAAAAGACGACCAGCAAGGGCTGCACGGAAATCCAACATTTTACTATTCTTGGATACAGGGTTAGTTGTTCTCTTTAGACGTCCAATACGAGACCAATGAGGCACTTTATGATGTAATAGTTGAAGCAACAAAAGTTCCAAGTTGAGATCGTGCCCAACGTACACGTCAGGGTCCAGCTGTTGTAATTTAGCCAGGAGACAACCTAACATACTTCGTTCAGAATCCATTTTCAATGTTCGCTTGTTGACTATACGGTCCACATCCAGTGGCCAAATTTCACCAGGTGGTTTATTTAAAAGACAGAAATGATCATGGTACATCGAATGTGGTGACAACGGAGATTGAAGGAGGAAATTTTTATTAACAGCAACTCCGACAAAGACAATGGAGTCCTTCTTTGATGTTGCATCATTGACTGCTTGAATATTCAAAGAGACGAGGACGAGAGTTGGTGGGGCAAGTTTATTTCCTTCTGGATTAATTTGAACACCCGTCACGTCACAAGTAAACTCATATTTACACCATGATTGTTGATTTTCCGCTGTGACTGGTTGGTAATTGGAAATTTGGAGCCATGAGGGACCCTTGAATTGTTTCTCCAGTAAAAATGTCTCCATGAGACTGGTTGATGTCCCAAAAGCTCTTGAGAATGTTTGTCCTTTAAAATCTTGAGGCAATGCTGGTAGAGACCCGGAGTATCTTATTTCCATGTACTCTGCTTTTGTGGGGACATCTTCTAAATCAAAGCAGTAGTTTTTCTCATTCTTTCTACTCTTGAAAGATTGAATTTTGTATTTACTCGAGGCTACAGAATTAAACTCGTTGTACACATCTGTGAGAGACACTGGACTCCCGTCCTCCTTCGTCTCACGAGGAAGTAGAAAGACACACCGAGTAAGATTTTTGACTATGACACAGCAGCTGGAATATCCCTGAGCCTCTGGTGTTTTTACTTTTCCAAATAAATACAAAACCCCCGGATTGCGTGGCTCCTCATAAATGTCCAACCAGTAAAAGTTGAGTGATTTGTTACCACTAGGATCATCATTTTCCATGGACGGAGTTGTAGAAGAATTGACATCTACATCAAAAATTTCTTTATCTTCAAATGGGTCTACATCTTCGAAAGGTTCAGAAGTGATGACTTCACTTGGTGAATCCTTCTTCTCCTCATCCTCATTTTTGACCTCTTCCTGAATGTCCATAACCATAATGTCAGGATCCAGATTTGAAAAGCACGAAGAAAGCTCATCATCACTATCAATCTTCTCTTCTTTAATTGGTACATTTAGCAACGTCTTTTGAGTTGCATTGGAATTTCGTTGTTGACTCTCCTTGCCCACTTTTGCGGATTCCTTGTCCACTTTTTTAGATCCATTGGTCAAAGAAACAATCTTTGAGATTATCTTGTCAACTTTTGGTGTTACTTTGTCCACTTTTGGTGGTACCTTGTCCACTTTTGTAGGTAAACTATCTTTCTTTGGAAATTTAGGTTTCTTCCTTATTTGGTATTCACTCGTGTCGTCAAAATCATCAAACATTTCTAAATCATCTTCAAATAAGTCAGCATCTGAAATATATTTAATCACATAAAAAATCAAGATATCTTTTGAGACCCTTATTATTGCAATTCTACAAGAGTAAGTAATATACTACTGGTATTTCTAATAGTTTAAAACTACTAGTTTTCATTTACCATCATCTTTTTGACGTTCAGCAACTTTCTTCCCAACACCATGCACAGTCGAAGAGTTGCTGTCTTTTCTTTTTCCAAAAATTTCAGAACTTGACGATTTCTTATCACTGTGAAGCTCTTTCAGAAAATCTGTAAGCATGGTGTCAGGATCCACGGAGTTGGAAGATGAAGGTAGAGCATCCGGTTTCTTCCTCTTTACTGGCATATTTACCAACATGTTCCGAATTGACTGGAAATTTGCTTGTTGACTGTCTTTCTCCGCTTTTACATCCTTCTTGTCCTTATTTGTTAATCGTAACTTTTTCTTTGTTCTATCTTGAGTTGTATCGTGAACATCATCATCAAATATTTCTCTGCCATCCTCATAGTACCCAGAGCCTGAATATAATATTTTTACCAATATTTATTTAATCATGAAGGAGATAATTATACATTAACGAGAGAGAGGGAATATTAAATACCGTCATCCACAATCCAGTCATCCTTTTGACGCTCGTAAACTTTCTTGGAATACTCGCCTTCATCCACAACGTCATATACATTTTGAACCTCTGCAATCTAACAATGGAAAAAAATATATACGAAATGTAAAAGTATTCTAAAATTAATTATTTACTCAAGTTAAAGTTAATGGAAGTTGTAGTACCTCATATTTGTTCTTCGACCCTCTCAAATTTCTTAGTTTTTCAAGTGCAGCTGTCCGACCAGACTTGTCATTCCTACTTCTTCGACTTCTTGACTTTGCAATAGAATCATCAGTGGCCGCAGCATCTCCGTCATCTATTCTCAATAAAATATGAACCAAGAAAACATTAGACACATTGAATGATGGATGATGAAGATTTTCACTATTTGGTACTCTAGTAAATACGAATTTGACGAAATGACCTTACCTGCCATGATGAATCTATGTAAGTCGATTGACTTCAGACAATGTCCCAAGAGCTCCAAAATAGAATATTTTACTTAAAACAGAAACAACAATGGACAAAGACGACAAAGTTGAGGAAAAAAACGACCACGCTTCAAAGGTCCCACAGCCGATTCCCTCGCTTTCCTCTATGCAGCATTCTATGATTAATTGCCTTTGTGAATCAGAATTTTTTGCTGACTGTGGTGTTTTTAATTTAAGTAAATGGGTTGTGACAAGTGGAAGCATTTAATGATCAAATTGAATAAAAGTAAAAAACACAATGGATGACAGGTCTGAATAATTGTTTACTACGTTACGTGTGTATTTATGGTTGGGCCGTCGTGTCACAAAATGTCAATGAGATGCATTATTTTATTATTAAATGTGTTCCAGCCGTTAGGGATACCAACTTATTTTCCACTTTTTCCTCATGAGCCATTCTCTCTCGTCATTCATTAAATTCTTCTCTTGCCATATTTTCTGTTGTGCAATGAGTTTGGTCAGAGCATGGAACAAGGCTGCTGGGGCGACTTGGTAAAAACCATCCTCGGCGGACATTAATGACTCGTCCGGTGACCTCAGCTGACTTGGCATTCTCTCCTGACAATTCCTTGGTGTGTCAGGTAAGGAGTCAACGTCAATATCATCATCCATGTCTATTGACAACCGGAAACCGTTATAATTGGCCTCATTCGTTTTCTGAGACGCCCCATACTTTCCTTCTCGTCTTTTCCTTGAAGATTTGTTTCTCTTCCTCACTGTACCCTGTATTAGTGAAGGTGACAAACGAAAAAGTCTTTTTAATACTATTTTTTATATTACATAAAAATGTGTTTAAAAAAAGGGCGAAATGTCTCTCACGGATTGTTTCTCCTCTGGAACTCTGAAGTAGTCGTCAATCTCCGTCTTGTCCCACAGTTTCTTGTCAATCAGTAAAAAGTAGTCACTGCTAGTTGCATAATACTGGGCTTCTCTTAAAGCCATCAAATGATCTTGAAGTTGACAATTACGAATCACGTTATACAGCTCTCTCTCATTCATGGCAGCCTATAACAGTTAGTTGCATCCAAATTAATTTACGAAATAAATGTTATTTATTTAACTAATAGATTAATCGTGTACACGGTGTCCTAGGAGGGTCAAAGACAGGAATGAACATGTGAAGAAAGTGAACAACTATTTGACTATTCTAGAGTGAGTCACAAGTTGCAATTCAGTCACACTCGTACGGACTTGCAGCAAATTGTGAAAATGAGAAAATTTACATACTGTCTTTTCTATTCCCATTAAATATACTATATACAATTTGATTCGAATCCGTGAATTGTTAAAATTTGCAATATAGTATTGGAAATCCCTAAGTAAAATGCACAACGTACTTTAAACATTTAAATATTACAAAAATGAATTCGACCATTGCCTAAAAATACAAGTTCTCCTTGAATTAATTAATCATGAAAAAGTAACTGTGCAGTATAAATAGTATAATATTATAATTATTGTGTCCTTGTGACCTCTCCCCCTATTTACCTGCTCAGTTGCCCGCTCAAGAAGATATTTTTGGGTATCCACCACAGCCGCTACTTTATTCCGGAAGATTTTCAGCAGACATCCAATAGCATTCTGGTCAGAGGCCACACACTCGAGCCCCTCTGCATTGATCTCATTTGTCATCTCCAACCAGATTTCCCCTCTCTTACGTCATACATAAATAAAAATTGAAAGGATAACATAAATTACTAAATAATATTTACTAAATACAATTTACAAAAATAAAGTTAAATACCTTGAGGTCCAGGAAGTTTATTATAATTTGCATTGTCACCTAAAGATTTTCAAAAAAAGAATATTAAATTCACGTACTAATAATTTAAGAATACAAGGATAATGGTGATTATAAGAAACCTGGTTCTTGACACTCAGTCCACCGAACACAGTCGCCTCTGTATTAGTTTCCTCTGTCATAATCTTGACTAGAAGGTAAATCCGAGGTCGGAGAGTTCCAATCAAGTCGAGACATGCGGTACCCGGACTGTTGGCTGGCAGTGGACGATGAGGGATAATTTTACGATGATAATTTCGGGCAAATTCACTCATCAATGGGAATTCAATTGCTGTCAAAACTAACTCATTTTTACTACTGTACATGAATAAAACATGGATATGTATTTACATAATCCTAGGTAGACAAGAATCCTACATTACGCAATCCCGTGTCGGGTCCTTTTTAAAAGTCAACAACATAATCATAATTATATCTCAATATATTATTACCGAACATGTTTGAAAACTTTATTCATCTTTTGGAACATTCTGTACGGCTTACTAGTTAATTACTTTAATTACTGTTCTACTAATTATACGTTCAGTCAAATCACTCCCTACAAATTTCCTCACCCTATTAAAGCACACAAAAATTTACATGATCTTTGTTTACATAACAAGTAAACTGTGTATGTGTGTGTAGACTCCGATTAAAAAGTCTGTGTAGTACATACACATAGACACACAAACTGTCGTAATTATAATGTGACATACTCCAACAAGACAGCATGATTAAGTTGAACTGTGGAATAAAGTATGTACTTGTGTTATTTCGGAATAGAAAAATAATACACGTTGTTAAATAGTACAGAAAAAGACAAAGTTTGTCAAATTAACTACAGTTGACCATAGCCCCCCGCCCCTCCCACGTGTAATTAAGTTGTTGTTCTTGGTCTTTAATATTCTTGAAAATAAATTTCGAACCTCTTTTGCATATCTGCAAACAAAATAAGAAGAACCTACTGTACTTACACGAGGGCTAAAGATTGAGCTCATCAATGGATGGTCACGTCAACATGACTCAAGTGTTCAAACGAGGACAAGTGTGTGACCCTCATTTAGAGAAAAAAAAACTTATTTACAGTCAACCACTTTCGTTTTCAATTGACAACACAAAGTTGAAGCTGGGATGAGAGAATGATTTCAAAGGCATCACCGAAAACAAAAGAACAATTTAAGATAGGTGACGCCGACATCAGTAGTCCAGGATAGGATAGACACCTGAGTTCCACATATTTACACACAAATGATTTGTGGATGATTAGAATAAAAAGATGATGACAGGAGGCAACGACTTCTTTCTCATAAATATTTTTATGCCCACTCTACCTCCTCCTCCATCCTGGCTGCAAGACATGTCAATTCATGTTTTTATGAATCAACATAAGTACACAACCCCCATTAATGACAATCATATTTTATTTATAGCCATATGTCGATAAACTCTGGACCGGAAGCGGAAACAAAAATGATGGAAGTCTCGTACTACAGACAGATCAATCAGCCATTAAATCCTCTGACCAATAAACTCCTACGCATTTCCGCATCAAGAAAAATGTCTCCCATTACTCCAAACTCGTGTTCAACTCAACTGAAGGCTTCACACGTGTACACTTTTTGCACAGGTTCTACTGGGTATTACTAATTACTATATGTATAGGTATGATTGAAATTATTGATAATGGAGCGTAGGCGGGTGGTCCAACAAACTCACAAAAACTTGAATGCCAAATTACTAGCCTGTAAAATACTCAGCCCTTCGAAATTATCTACTTTGTTACAGTGTACATAACACAAATAAAATAAATTAAAGATGATCCTATATGAAATCTTTCATCTTCTCAGCAGATTCTGCTGTGAGAATCACACTCAAAGAAATTGTTGGACATGCACGGTAATCGTTGTGTGCCTTCAACAATGTGTGGAAGAACATGTAACACTTCTGTACACCTGGTCAATAAAGGTGAGGCAAGGTAAGCATGCTTCAACAAATTGTAATGACAGTCCACACAGCACAATTCCAATTTTAAAAAAACAAAGAAGAGCACCCAATTCACATGACCTCTGACTCTTCTTCTTTAATACACTCTCTCTCTTCTTCCCAGACACTTGACTCTAATGCCCTTCGTCGAGTAGTAAGTGGATGTATAATCTGACACAAGCATCCTTACCATGATCATTTTATTATGTAACATTCACCATATCACCCCCAACCATACAAGTGACTGCCGAGGTGAATTAAATATGTATGTGAATTACACCATAAACTACACAAGTAGACAAGATTTCCCAAAAAAAGCGGAAGGAAAACTTGCCTCATTCCACAAAGTAACCAAGTAGGAATAATTATGATTACTACTAATCACCCTAACAATTGTTCTGAACTTCTAGTGACTACAAAAGTGACAGAAAGTGGTGCATCTTTGGAAAGTCGGACTGTTCCGACTGTTCAAAAGTCTCAAAAGCACATTAATATCATTGTCAAAATAATTATGACCAAGACGACATTATGTGGGGGTATGCTTGAAAGTCCTTTAAAGAAATACAGCAATCAACATAAAAACCTACCTTGAATTACCCCCCTCCTCCGCCCCTACATTACTACTTGTCAAAAAGTAATTGAAGCAACTAAAGAATTAATCTGTGAAGCTATTTATTCATTGTTGGGGGAACAATTCCGACACACACAATCTTCCAAATGAACATAAATCTTCCAAGAAGAAGATTCCCAAGTTATTATTCCTTCATCATTATGATTATGACAACATTACATCATTGATGACTCCGTTCCTCCAAAATGAGTTATACAATTGTTATACTTCTCTCTCTCTCTGTGTGTGTGTGTGTGTGAAACCTTAAATAATGTCTCCCCTTTGTACTCTTCTTGTCATCATTCTGATTCTACTTGTCACTCGAGTGACCAAGGCCAACTTTTACAACTCACTACAACTGCAGCTTTGGGCCAATGTCACAAAAATACAATCATGTTCAGACCGTTCACCGTTTCACTCTAAAATGTAAATTTCATGTGTAATTCTAATCTACTGAATTCACACACACACACATATACAAGGAACAAGAGGAACAGTGCATATGACATTGAATTAATTAAACCAAAAAATTAAGATCAACATTTAGGAGTAGACATTTAACATGATCCTCATCAATCTTCCCTGTTTAAACAAATTTTGAAGAATTGAGCACATCCTCTGCTACATTTTCCATTGTCCTGAGGTTGTAGCCTACAACTTGTAGCAACTGATGATGATCAAGTACATGCAATAATTATTAATTGTGAGAAAATGGCACTAGAAATGACCAATGCCAGAGAAATATTTTTGTCAATCGATGAGGATTTAAATCTTAATCCTTACACTGCTCAACACTCAACAGTACAATTTTATTAGTCCTCTCTATTTATTTTCTCCAAATAATTGTGTGATTCCTAATTCAACTGTCAACTCGTCTGAATTTGAATGTCATGGAAAAATCCACAAAAATTGAAAGTAAAAAACCTGTCTTCATATTATATAGACAATTAGGAAGTTGAACACGATTGTTTACAATGCGAAAAGGAAATTGTTTTTACACAATATTCACTTAATGTATGTTTGCTATGTAACTTAATCTGAGGACTGTGTAATCCTTCTTCTCTTTCTCAGCTGATAATGGACAATGAAAGTAAGTTTGGGAGAAGGGAAAACTGTTTTACAGGAACAGAAAAAAGTGCCTGATCGTGAGACAATGTCTATACATATTTACATTTACAAGTAGGTATGTTGTAGACCCTGTGAGTGACGGGATTTTCATTTTTGCATTGAGACTAATTGTAAGCTTGAGTTTATACGTGTAGTCCTTATTTACATCCCCTGCCCTTAAACATCATCCTTATAAATTGAATGATATCCCAACATCATCATCATCTTTCTCAAATAATTCTCACTCTCTCTCTCTCTCTCTACACACACACACACACAACTTCCATTTGTGAGTAGAAAAAGTCTCTCTTCTTTTATTCTTGCTCACTATCATTCGCCTCCTCTCAATCAAATTTTTACGTCTCCCTTAACTACTTTTATCATTTTACTTTATTTCCCTGTGATACTCTAATGAATTCGTCAGCATTACAAGCAACATTTCAAAGATTATGACAGTCATAAAAATACACTATACAATTATGTAGTTACATCGTAACATGATGAAGGAATGCTACTTAACATTACATTACAATGGATCATCATTATTAAACGTCATTTTTACAAAGACAAAAAAAATAAAACAGAAATTTTTTGACAATATTTCATGTAAGAAAGCCTCTTTTCACCCCCAAAAAACAGTTTTAAGCTAAACATGGACCAATGCTCCAACTTGAAATAGAAACTTTAACGATGACACTATGCAATCCCCTTATTAAATAATGAGAACGTAGTATTATTATATTTTGAACAAAAATAGATACAAACTGTAATGATGACGGTGTATTTACTCCTCCTTTTGTCAATTTTTATAGTTTCTACCAAATTAATTCCTGTACACTGAACTAACGAATCCCAAACATATTTGTCTTTCTAATGAATCCTACATGACTGGGCAAGAACAATTCGAAAATTGATTCTTCTCAAATTTCTGAGTGAACACACACTAGACATCAATTTAGCTACAAATAGCATAAGACAATGTGTATACAAAAGACACTCATCAAGTCATCAAAATTGTATACATGAATACAAAATATTCTTTTATCCACGACCACAACAACCATTTTGTGATATTATTTAATTCTCATTACAACAAAGTGGAATGTACAATCAAAATTGTATTACACATGAATTGGATTGATGTAATTTGATGTGCACCCTCCTCTCAACATGATCATATGTCCACTATGTAAATATCCCTTTGCCTTGTACATACAACGTCTGAAAAAAAGGAGTTCACCATTACCCCAGTCACTCCTGTACTATTTACAACAATTCCATTACACATCAACATCATCACATTTTACACTTTACCTTTGAACGACGACAAGTGGAATGACAGCTCGAGAAAATAATAATCATATTCATGTAAATTTTTTACGATCGTTGTCAGAAACCTGTAGTATAACAAATATCATTTTCAATGTTTTAGAGCTAATCTTAAATATACGATAAAGATGATATGCATCTTGTCCAATTTGCATTTTCATGACTACCCCAACGTCTGTCCCTAACACCGTAAAATGTAATATCAATAATGCTAAGCGAAAGAAGATGATAAAATAAAAATATTTAAAAAATATTGTAGGTGTATAGCACAAAAAAAAATTAATATTCCTTTTTGAAACTTCGTTCAGAAATACAGAGTACGCGAAAGAAATTAATTGGTATATGTAGTAACTCCAATTAATATAAAAAATTACTGTATCAAAATTTTTGTTGGTAAAAATACACGGTCAAGTTCCTTGCTCTTTTTTTAAAATTTTAGATTGTAAATAAACTCTACGCCGTGGTGTCCACGGTGTAGAACCATTTTTCAGTGAATTCAACCTACCATGAGTAAAATGCATCATCAAATTTGAACCTTGGCTATGAAGTGGTTAAAAATTTCCCAAAGTAGAGTAGATATGTGTAGGACAATTTGGAAATACTTAATATTTTCAAAAATTCAAACCGATGCTACAAAGTAATTTTGGAGACGCACCTTGGAATAAAAGATTTCTATGTAGACAAAGGAATAATTCAATAAATTATTTAACCATCAAATTGAAATGGACATGTCATAAGTACAAAGTGTAAGGTCCCTTTTTGTGTGAACACTTGCGGAAAAGAGGTAGGACAGTCAGACTGTATTTTACAAATAAGGAGATAGATTTATATAAAATTCCCAATAAAACGAGCTTTATGATGGAAGGGAATTCATAATGGTGAGGGAGGGGACGGGACAGGGAGACTGCAGATTAATATTTATTTATTGTTGGAGGCTCCCCGTTTCGTGGCAGGAGTGACAAATGATGAAAGTTGTGTTTTTTTTCGGCAGGGACAATTATCACCCCTTCTTCTCTGTTTGTCTCCTCTCCATCGATGTATTATATTACAAGTTTAAACACGAAAATTAAAATGATGTCATTACAATCCATTATTATTGTTTGATGGACATTTTGCAGATATTACACTCTTCACACAAACACAGACAGTCATTGTTGTGTCGGCACATACGATGTAGTCATTAATAAAATGATGTCCCACGTTTTACTCACACCTCCCTTTTCACACTTTTGTCTCTCTCTCTCTCTCTCTCTATCTCTCCATCTCATCTAGTATCTCTGCTCATCCTCAACATCTTGTTGTTCTTGTTCGATTGAATTGCAGTTAAATTATTATTTGGTGCAAATGGTTTTTACATATCATCATCATCCCTCAATTAAAAGTCAAGCGGCTTAAAACCTCTGCCTCAACATATTAACACCACCACCAACAAATAATAATAATAATGGTTGTGTAGTGTCCACTAAATAATACAAAAAGGATTTCACATGACAAACACTCCTGAACAAACCCTTCTAAATAGTAGTGGTGGTGGTGTAGAGTGTGTGTTGTACACAGTACAGTACACACACAACGAAACCAATCATTCTTGAACATTCCCAATCTCACTATTCATATACCTATTATTATTTCAAAGGAAGACACATACATTAGCTGGGAATAATTTCGTCTTCATCCTCTGCTCTTCATAATTACCAATGCTAATTTTGTCAAATTTCCAATTTCAACATGTATTCCCCTTTTCTCTCTCATATAATATGAGTCATATTTGACCACATGAGATGTACAATGGATACAACTCGTTTTTGAGAGAGAGACTTTACTTTCAGAACCATCTTTTAAAATTTTTTTTTGATAAGGATGACGGACAGAGAGTTTTAAAATGACTATTTTTACAACTACTGTATTTTTGAGTTGCTCCTACGTCCACAAATACACACGCGGCAGATCAACAATGGACTTGAATAATGCAAGAAAGATGGAAATAAAAGAAATTTGAATCATAATATTGTTATTATGGGTATATATGGTGATTGAGTAGGTAATGTATAATACAATGGACAATTGGGGTCAATCCTCACCACTAAACTTGTGACTGAACGAATTTACAAATGTATACTATGCAAGTACAAAAGTCTTGAAGAATGGCATTCAGTGAGAGTACATCATGTATCATTTGAAATGATGGACGACAGACATACCAAAACAACAACTTTACTTTACTCCCTACACATTTACATCTTGAACAAGAGCCTCTTCTCTCCACATTGTATTTTCTTACATTCAATTATGAAGGAGCACACAAATAAGAATGCCGTCCACCCCTTGTCTTTTTTATAGTAAAAGTTGAGACCGAATTTGAACACAATTTCCTCGACTTGCATTCTACATGCGACATGGCTGTCTCCTTCACTCAGAACTGTACTTGAGAAATAAGACAAGAATACATTCTCTTGTTGTTGTGACTTTGTTACTGGAAAATTGGAGAAAGTGAAAACTACTGAAAATTCACTAACTGATACACACACACCATCACTACCACCGTTGTACTTACTATTGTACTAGGTATGTACATGTAGTTAAGTATGTACCCCCATGGGAGAAGAAGAGGACGAGAATCAAAAGTAGAAAAGTATAAAAATGTACAGAGAGATGCGCAGAGTGTTGCTGCTAAATAGGAGGGAGACTCTTGAATAAAATGGAAATCTACCACTTATCATGTGCCTGCTCCTCTTGTCTACGTATTTAGGTATGTGTTGTAATCCAACATCACACATCGTCTGTATAATCCATCAAACAACTTTAGGCCTTCACACACACACACTCATCCGTCGTTGGACGTTTGTTGATACTCAAAATACAAAATGCAAAATCACCTTTTGAAAAATTAATTACCGAAATGATCGGTCATTAGCCGCTAAAGCACGTTCATTGCATATAATATAAACATACTTTGACTTGCACATCTTCTCCTAACCAACAAGTACAATAGGTACAAATATAGTGTGCAGTATAATGTGTACCTTACACTATGTAAGTACTAACATCCATTCTCTCAAGTCTTCTTCTTCTTCGTCTTTAGCCAGGAGAGATTGAGAGTGTGAATACAGAAAGGGGAAAATTCAGCTATTCCAGGTAGAATCTCATTCAGATTTTGCACATCAATCATAAATCCTCCTCCTCCATCTTTTTTCTGTTGTACCTCTACCTCTGTACCCCGTTCTACTGTTAATTGCTGATTAATTCCCTATTGTAATTCTCTGTCCACTACCTGCCTCAGTTTGGACTCAAGTCATAAACACATTTTCATCCTTTATTTATACATTCTCAACACGGACCATTATAATTCCCACATGATGATCATCATCATCATGTTCATCCCCTGACACAAGAATCCCCTCTCATTAAATCAACATTCACCCAATGCTCAATACACATTAAATATCCCTCATCTCCCTCTTTTAAAAAAAGTTTCATTTGTCACCAAACAGTATTAAAAAACTATTAGTGACACAATCACAGGTAAATTGTTCAACACATGATATTTCACACCAAAAGATTCATTTTCCTTCTCAGTTTTGTCCACACCTCTGCATCTGTACAAACACAAGATTTCAATTTAAGCTTCGTCTACTTCGTTTCTACAGGGGGAAAATGTGTACATAAGTACAGAAGTAGTTAAAATTGTCAATTTACAAATCACAGTTGGTAGCCTTAAGGAAGACTAATATGAATCATTATCGAATTTCTAAACAGAGAGACTCTTGAGCATAGAACAGTTCAATTAAGAGGGGAAGAGTAGTACTCAAATACGTACAGACAATAAATCTCACTCCTTTAATAATAATAGAAGTAAGACCTCTCTTAGTCTTTCCATCTTTTCAATTCGTTCTCAAAGTTCGACCACAGTAATACACACATGGTTTTATTTCCTTCTGCAATTATTGCAACATAGTGGAATGACAGGACAATGTTGACCGAACTGGATGATGATATGTGGAGATTCATTTATCAAAAATGAGATCAAATAGCTGGACATTGGCAATACTGTGTAATTAAGCACATAAATCGAGAGCCCTGTCAAAATTCTCTCTCTCTCTCTCCGGCACAATATCAAGTGATGAATGGTCATTAAATAATAGGATTAATAAAAAAAGACAGTAAAAGTTTCTCTCTCTCTCTCTCTCTTTTCATTCCCCATTTTATCTCTTTACTCTTGATTTCATTTTTCCATTTTGTTTCAGTCGGACTGAAGTCTACACATCCTCAGAGACTAGAGACAGATCCGTTGGATTTCCAACGGCTATTTGTATAATTAATTTGGATGAGTTCACAATACAATTATTCTGTTACTTGTCTCACTCTTCTGAGACGGTATCCTGCATTACTATTCATATCTGACCAGGAGTGGCCATTGTCCTATTGACAGCCAAATTCTCTGTATTCCTTGCGTCTCTCTCTCTCTCTTTTATTGTACAACGTTGTACATTGTGCCGACTTCATTCTGTACCAACTTAACCACACTATGCACTAGACGAAGAACATTACATAGGAGAAATGGAAGACCCAAAACATAATAACGTATGGTCGTGTGAGGAGTATGATAAATCCATTAGACTCCGCTCTCGTGGATCCATCCTATTTTTACAGAGTGTCGTGATCATTTCATATTTCATTTCAAACCCTCTCTCTCCTTCTCTCTCCTAACTATGTGTGTGGACTTTACTAATTTCATATGTAATTCCTAATTCCATATGTAATTATGGAGGATTATCAAATTATATTAAGTATAGCTTACACTCTCCCCCTCTCCTCACTCTCAAAGAATTGCGATTGAGTCATCAAGAGTACGAGCAAAAGATGTACACACGATTTGATTGTCAATGTGTGTGTGTGTGTGTGTGTGTGTGTGTGTGTGTGTGGATGTGAACACAGTGGGACAGAAGGAACGTCGTCAAGTCACAACGGACGAGAAAAGACCTGAATATGAAATTCTAAAAGTTCGTCACCACCGCCTAAGTCATCTTCTCCAACCACATTAACTGAAAAATTTTCATTAAACATTCAGGAAAATTTTCTATTGTCATGAATTAGGAAATTCAATTATTGCTATTGTTGTGGAGGACATTTTTGAAAGGATTTCTTTTCTTTTTTTGAACACTCTTCATTTTTCAAATATCTTGTACATACCATATGACATAATATCCTACCTATTCAATACATGAATATTCCCCCAAAATAATTTCCATTCATTATTCCCAATAATCGAAAAGAGATTGGAAATTCATAATTCGAAGGATTGGGCCTGGCTACTGGATACTACATACAGTATACATATGAGTTAACGTATGACAGCATGCGAAAAAACAATTTGGTATTTACAGTTACTGGTTTGACTCCTACCGATTCTCTTCTATGTACTACATAGGTACATGTGAATAAAGTTTCATGACCAACAATGCAGTCGGCATGATTTTGAGTGGAATGATGGTGAATGTAACCTTAAAATCCCTGTTGGAGACTCATGAAATGTGGAAGATTAGAGGACTGGATAGGAGACGTTCATATCATATTCAAGAAGAGTCGTCGTCGGCGGTCGCGAATCCTTGAAGGAAGGAAGTGAGGAGCACTTTCCGCATTCTACTATATTTACAAACACTCGTCACTTGACCAACGACATTAATTGCTGACTGAATAAGGACACCAATAAATGGCATACTCAATAGAAATTAGACAACGACCAAAACCATCTCATCCACTCGTCAGAGTGGACTTGACAAATAAACAAGAATAAACTGGAGGTAAATGTTAAAATACGTTCTCCATTTACTTTTTGTACAAGCAAATGATTCAATCTCCTCATCCTCACATCATGATATTACATGATTGTAAATTGTATGCAAACTGTAAAACAAAACATCAAAAGAGAAGGCGCAAACGAGTCCCCACAAGCTTTTTATAGCCTATTTTGATTTTACATGGTAAGAAATCCTACTAGGTATAAGTACTTTCTTTGAGAAAAAAGAAAAAAAACCTGTTGGAGAACAAAGTTACATTATCATTATCATAAAGTGAATGCAAATTATTCATTCCATCACATTTACTTTGTCATTCCCTATTAAAATTATGTTGTGTCAAATTTGTCTAGTATTTTCAGAAAACTATATTAAGTTTACGTCGTTATTTTTGAAAAAATATCCGCGTGTTTATTTTCTAACGAAAAAAGTCTCCCGAGAACTGCAAGTGAATTGAAATAAGAGGGACACTTTGTCGATCATATGTTATGAGAGATGTGTAGACTATTAAATAAAATTGAAGGATCAAGTCAAAGACTGAATGGAGATGCTGCAGGCAAAGTCAAAATTTAGTAGTACACGAGATACATACTGATATACTGTCTGTATAGGTATGTTTGCTACCTTTCCTCTCATCTCGTGTATATATAATTTTTTATTCTTTCTCCTTTTATTTATTTGTATTTGTCAATGAATGATGAGGCTTTTGCTTTTGTGGGGATGTGAAAATGTATGTGTACTGTTGGGATAATGTAGTGTGTGCTTAGGTAGGAGGGAGGGAGATGGAAGGACCGTGGGATGCACAGTCATGGGATGATGTCTCCTCATCCTCCTCATCCTCCTCTATATCATACATTACTTTGCACAATGTAATATGATTGTTGTGATGGAGAGTGGACGACGATGTAAAGGAATATACTTCGTTGTTGTGGGTAGTAGTAGTAGTAGCAGTTGTTGTTGTCGTCCGCTCAATTCATTTGTTATTCTTCTATATTGTACACACACACACACACACACACACACACACACACACACACACACACACACACACACACACACACGAGACACTCTCTGGTCCTCTCTCGAGGGTTTAAAAGGCACCCATTCCCAATCCAACAGAACAAGTGACCAACCGGACTCCAAACTAACAACACTCAGTCAAAATCTTCTTCTCTCTCTCTAGTCCCATCCCAACTTCATTCTGGCTACTCAGAATTTCAGCATGCGAATTTTACTGGTGAGCCACGTCAAAAATTCAGAAATTCTATTCTCAGTGTACCGAAGCCCCTGTTTATTCGTGTGAAACTTTACGAAAATTTTTCAAAAATTCCTAACCCCCTCCTCCCCTTTCACTCTCAAAATTTTTGTGCCACACAAGATATTAAGATTTATGCAGAAAGTCAAGTCGAATCTCATTTGAGCTTAGCAGTTTAAAACCTCGCCAAGGACTAATTAGAATAATTTGTTTTACTGGTGAAGATTTGCGAAAGTGAACACAAACTTTCCTTTTCATTCAAAGTTATTCACCTATGTACCTCAAATTTGCAATTCAAAGTATTTTTAGCACCGAGATTAAATTAGTGAAGGAGAGAAACTCATAGGATAACATAACCCTTTTTTTCTCAATTAGAGTCAACAAAGTTGAGAAGGATTTAAATAACAATTAGAGTGTGCAATCAAATCAGTTGAGAATAGGATCTGTTTGCTCCCAGACAATTAACTATTCACTTTCAGTTAATGAGAGAGAAAGGAGACTTGTAATTAATTTCCATTTTTTCCCCAGGTTCTTGCATCCTTCGGGATGCTCGTGTCAGCTCAGTACCCAAACTCCAGACCACCTCAACAACCATCCGGGTTGTATGGGACACCCAGGTGAGCTAATTTCCTCCCATGTTGTCCCTCTATTCTAGTTCTCAAAATTGTGACTCACAATTAATTTGTGAATAATATAGCCAAGGACGTCCAGCTCCTCCACCACCGCAACCTCAGGCTTACAACCCGCCTGCCCCTCCTCCACCACCACCACAGGCTTATAGTCCACCATCACCTCAACCTCAGTAATTTTAATATTTGAGACAGTTCCTTAGATACTAACTGTAGAAAGGAATTCCATGTTAAGTAAAAAAATGTATTTCCGTCTAGGTATTCTGCCCCTTCACCACAACCTCAACAGCAACAACAGTATTATTTAATAATCAATTACTTAGTTTGACGTTCCAGTTCCACCATTTAGCACTGATATTCCACTAATTCCCTTTATCTTATTTTAAAAAAGGTACTCTGCCCCTTCACCCCAACCACAACAGCAACAGCAACAACAATCTTCCTACGCAGCCCCTCCACAGACACCAATTGGACCGTAAGATTTCATTCCTTGTCCGACTTTCAAAAAACAATAATTTGCAACATTGCGACATTGAACAAAGCGCCAATCAGTTCTGAATCACTATTACATAACGATATTGGAGTTGGAACGATACAAGAATATGCTCTACCAGAAATGTAACCTAAAGTAGGGAGTGAATGTGACGAACGGTCTTCTGAAAAAAGTCATGACTTAACGTTAAAAGTTTAAATGAGGAATGTCGAGGTCAGCTTGACCGACTGGATGGGACTTTTCTCATGAGACATCGGATCCTTAGCCTCGTTTTGAGAGATTCTGGTGGAAATTGAAACGTAAAAGATTTTTTCCACGGCGGAAAAAATGAGTTCCTTTTTTGTCCCAGTTTAACTGCTCTACACACTGTACAAGAACAAGACAATTCTTGTCAATTTAACCACGTCTCATAATTAAGTCGTCTCATCTTCTCTAGAGAGATGTTACACAATATAATGATTAACTTATTTTTCGTGTGTAGATACGCTTCACAACCTCAAGCCCCTGTGATCCACAAGCATGTTTACGTCCATGTTGCCCCGGACGAAACTCCAGAAGAAAGGCCAAGGAGACCATATCAACCTCCACCACCACCAGAGAAACACTATAAAATTCTGTTCATCAAGGCCCCTACTCCCCCTGCCCCAGAAGCCCAGGATATTCCTCAATTGCCCCCTCAACCCGAGACCAAAACCCTTGTCTACGTGTTGCTCAAGAAACCCGAACAAAATCAACAACAACTCGTCATCCCCACTCAGGTGAGTCTACAATTAGTGGTTAAATATGATTCTCCTCCACATTTGCTTTATGAAGTCATACTCAAAAAATTGTCATGTTTCTCTAATTCTAGTCCCCCACAAAACCCTCCAAACCAGAAGTATACTTTATCCGATACAAGTCACCAGACCAGTCAACTGTGGCTCCAGTCTATGGACCTCCAGGTGGACCTCAAGGCTCTCCAGGCCCAGCTCCATCTGGTCCAGCTCCTCCTTCTGGTCTTTATGGTCAACCCAACTAAATTCCTTGACACTTTTCCTTGGCCTATCCATTTTTTTATTTTCCTCTTCTTCAGTCCATCTCTATCATGAATTTATAAAAAAAAATCTCTTCATCTTTCCCTGATGATCCTTGTTATTCGTTGATTACTCTCCTCCTCCTTGTTACACTCTCCCTTTCTTCTTCTACTCTCCTCCTCATTCTAGTCTCTCTTCATCTTTACATAAGCATGGTCTGTACTTGTTCAAGTTTTCAAAGGCTCAACCTAACCCACTTGAAAAAGTAGTCAAAGGTCAAGAAAGAGCTGAAAGGAAGGACGATTTCTCTTACATAAATTATTAATGAATCATAAAAGGAAATTCATTAATTAATTCATGAGTTGTGATGAGTTGTTCTCAGCAGTTAAATATTGAAACAGAGTGAGCAAATACTTTAGAGTTTTAAAAGAACAACTCGAGGGCATGTCTTTTCAAAATGTTATCCTTTCTATCCTTCTTGAAACTTTTTCTTTCTCTGTCTCTCTCTCTCTACTTTTACTTTCACTGAACTGCTTCTACCCGTGGTCCCATCATTCCTTCTCTCTTTGATGATGGTCTACCACCACAGTCAATAATATAAATAGATTACTATAAATGGTGTTACAATACAATATCCACTTTATCCCCTTCATATACATAGAATATGAAATCCTGTTGTGCATTTCTATGAGAGAGGATAATTTTTATATGTACTGTACCAAGTGGACGAACGATGAATTTTACGAAAAACTCTTTTGTAGTATGTATATATCAATGTATATGTTCAGCTATATTATTGTATGACGGTGACGAAAGAAGAGTATTATAATGTATTATAATATATTTTTGTATGTACACTCCCACTCCCTTACCTACGTTAATGAATTTGCAAACAAGAACAAAAAAAATGGAAAGAAACCCATTCATAAGGAATCAATTATTCAAAAAAAAAGAAATATACTATTATTATATTATGATGATGATATGATGTGTACGTGTGTGAACATTTAAATCTCTATTTTTGTACGAATTAATAAAACAACCGTAAACTCCTCAGCAGATTTTTTTTGTTTGTGTGACACAATAACGACTTGAGAAAACAAAACCTTCCGGCATTTCTCTCTCTCCCTTCCATCTTTAGTTCTACATATATTGTATGTATGGTTCATTCTCTCTCATCTTACTTTCCTTTTCATTGTGAACTGCCACACGGTTCATCATTATTAATCTAACTACATGCAGTATAAGTAGTAGAATCATTCAACGGGGAAATATACAGCTTTCTATACACCATTGTCATAATATTTCTCAAAGAGTGTGTTTTAATGTACAGATCAACTACGGAGATTTGCATAATATGCTGCCCTGATCATATGATGATGTTCCACTTCCTGTCAACTCTAGGAAATTACATAAGTTGAAATCAAATAAATTGGATTTAACCACCAATATAATGAATCATAATCCCCTAGCCAAGTTAGCATCTCTGTGAACAAATCAAATTGTCAACATAATGACCAAGAGTTATAGACTAAGCCCAGTACTTTAACTCGTAATAAAATCACACAGAATAGAGGAGCTACACTAACATTTTTTAGAGAGAGAGAGAGAGAGAGAGATTTTATAATTCATTCACAAAAAAAGTTTCACTTTACAAGTACTTACATGTAAAAGTCATTTCGATACATTTTTTTACAATTTAGCCATACAAAAGCATGCCAGCTTCTCCTCTCATGTGTGTGTACCTTGCGAATATCTTGCAGGTATAATATCCTTTATTTTATCATAATTCTCTCATACATTGTTTATGCGTTTATCCATCTCCAGTCCATTATACTTGTACACACTCTTACCCTTAAATATTTGATTAATCTACCTTCAATACGAATAACACACGCACACACATCTGAACCATCAATTCAATTAAGCTTTTAATGAGGAATATAAGCAAATTGTGTGTGTGTGCTGAAATGTTAGCAACCTCAATCCAATGACAAAAATTTCAAGATTTGGGTCTGCACGACATGTTGTCACGTCTTATGGAATTATAGTTGCAGAGAAAGAGGAGGGGGGAGGGGGTGCGTGAACATGTAAAAGTGACACATATTATGTCAATGATTAACTACGGACTGTCGTACAGTGTCATTAGTCAACATCAACGGAGAGTGAGATGCATCTCATGAAAATGGAAAGTTCTCCTCCTCCTCAAGTAGTTTTACATTGACTGAGAGAATTGACACCTACAACATTATGAGATAGTTTGGATTGTCAGTTGCCACAAATCAGAAACAAATGACAATCTTTTCATGTTTACTCCATGTGTAAT
>WJFB01000703.1:0-50189 GCA_009870185.1 Pygmarrhopalites habei | reverse complement strand
AAGTAGAACATGATTGGCAAATCGTTGCATTCCCTTAAGTCGTCCTAAGGGTACAGGGATATAGCTTCACCATGAGTAATTTAGCTAACAATGAGTCCCTCTTTAGGACTATTAACGATCAGTACAATTAGAATTTTCAAAAAGTGTGAATTTCTGGAATTGTATAAGCTGTCATTTACTAGCTACGATTAAAACTGCAGTAGTTAAACGCCGCCGTAGGCGGCGGATTAACTAGTATACATATAATGTATACATACAACTTTCTCCTGTCCATAGTCTGTACTTCACACCACAATACCATCGGCCCACACACACACACACACACGATAAGGGAATCATGTTTGTCCACAATCTAACTCTTGTCTCCTAACAGCACCATTCTCTGGGTCGAGAATGAGATTTTTTCTTTACATGAGAATCCTGGCTCTTTTCAAGAATTCTAAACTCTCCACTATAGACACACATACACAAAGTGTGTGTGTGTGCATCTTGACACGTGGACAGTAAAACCTGTGAACAGAGCATTTGTTACAGAGAGAGAGAGAGAGAGAAGAGATGCGTGAGATCGAAATCGGAGATTAAGCCTTTCCACTATTCCTCCACTTCTAAGCCCCACAACCTCCTCCGCCGACACATAAACAGGCACACGGGGAGATGGACGACTTTTTTGTGGCTATGACCTTCTTCCCTGTGCCAAAAGGGTTCTTCTTTCCCTGTACTGTATGTCTATGAGGAGTGTGTGCGTGTGTACGGAGAGGCCTACAAAGGAAGGATGTTTATAAGAGTGTCAGTCTTTATACCCTTTGGACAATACCCTTTCAGCTATTTTGGTAGAGAAAGAGAAAGGATCCTTTAGGATGAGACGAGTTTCCCCTCGTCTTTTGTTTATCTACTTTCACTACTCTTAGTCTTTTAGTTTAACAGTCACCACGCAGAATACACAGAATACAATCTTTGTCCACATTCCATCGTTCCTTGTTTCAACAGTAGGCCAACTGTCGTGTATACAATTGGGATCAAGTAACTTTTGTCCAGAATTACTTGACTTTTTTTCAAGCGTGTGTATAATTATACTTTAAAAATTTCTGGTTGAACAACACTCTAATCCTGTTAATTATTATTAATTCTGTAGCTTCCAGCTTTACAGTATCTATTTAATTTTGCTTCACATGTGACAAAGCAACTTTTACCGGTATCTGTTGGGTATTTTTGAAAATGAAAATATCAAAGGGACAAAAAAATTTGAAAAATAATGACCTTTCTTCAACAATAAATGCAATCTGACGCCATAACAAATCACCTGCTCCACACACACAATCTCACGTGCCCCTCTCAAGGTCACAAAATTGAAAGAGTCTTTTGTGGTTCCCCTTCCCAACTTTTATCTGGTGAATGCCTTTTTTCTGCCAGGTCAACTTTTACATTATGATGGTGTCAGTGGAGACAAAGGAACCTCAATTTAGCTTCCCATTTAATACAATAAATTAGGCTTTCTCTCTCCACTGTCGCCATTGTCAACATGTCCCTCCCAGCTCTCCTCCACTCCACTAGAATGAATGGGAAATGTTCAAAATTGAATGGGAGAAAAAGCCAATAAAAACCAGCTCATCCTGGATGGAAGATGGGAAATCTACCTTAGCCTAGGTCTGGTTTATTCGACGTTGAACATTAGTGAATCCAATTGTTTTTCTCCTATTTTTTACCTTCCTCTTTTAACTTCAGAGAAGGAAATCCATTATTCCCTCTTTTTCACACTCTTTGAATTCCTACATCATCCAATCTCCATGTACAGAATGAAAGCAGATTTTTATACTAGAAGAAGCAATCTGAGATTAGACTCTTGATCGTGAATCAATCTATCTAACAAAACTTCATCAAATCTTCCTCTCCACTTTCCCCTACGAGTCATTCACTTTCACCCATGTCACTAGACTCCAGATAGTGTGTGCGTGGGAGTTTCTTGTGATTCTTCATGCTGATTCTGTAATGAATTTATCCCTCTTCTACCCATGGTTTTTTTGGCCCTCTTCCTTATACACACACACACTCCTCCCTCCCAGTTTTTTTTTGTATCGACTTTGACCCATTGCTATCCTATTTTTGTATCTTGCCCATCAAGACAAGATTTAGTGCAGTGCACTTTTTTCCAGTTTTCCCTTCCCTTTCCCTCATTTCTCTCCGTCGTCCTTTTTTTTTCGACGCGGCTCTTTGACTCTTCCTTGAAACACACACACACACAAAAGGGCAGTTGAGCTTGGCTTTTCCTCCAGCCGTTTATTTCATTTTGTTCCACTCAAACTCAATCCCATTCTACAGAGTCTCAACATTGTTCAGCAAAGACAGCATGTGTAGGAGTGTATTTGTGTGTGTAGGAAGAGAAAGGGAAAATAGAAGAGAGAGAGTTCGGACTTTGACATAACTTTGTGTTGAGCTTGAAGACTTGGGAAATGTTGACGGATAGTTCGAGACCATTTCCTTCTCACTTGTCTACATTTCCGCCAGCGTCTTGTCTTTTCCCTCTCAATGCCCAGTTTCTCAGCTATTGATTCTCATTCTTTACGCAGATTCCCCTTTTCCCCATCACTGACGAGAAGAGAGGCTGACGCGGGGTAGACGGAAAGTCCACTCCACTCAACACACACATTGTCTCCTTTCTTTTCCTTCCTTCCCGCACTCTCAAAATAAACTTGAAAACCCACAGACAACCCTGAGTACACATGCAGAGGACGATCGTCGTCTTTACAAGAGACAAATGAGGAGAAAAAATGCAAGGCAAACCTTCCCATCCCTCGTGTCTGTGTCTGCAGAAGAGGGGCGGCAGACGAAAACTCTTATGCCATCCTAGACTTTGTGTACTATTCTTTTTTCGGTGGCGAGAAATAATGCTCGCAAAAGAATGTAAAGACTGGTCTGCCATTCACCCCAAAATACTAGAAAGTACTAAAAATAAAATTCCAATTTTATTACAGCATTGTTTTCAGTATAACAAATTTGTAGTATATATTTTCAGAAAATTTTAATCTGTGGTGGAGCTTTGAAGTACAAATTAAATGCTAATTTAATTATTTGAATTTATAAAAATCATATTTCACGTACAAGGCAAGGAAACACATTTTTCTCATATATTTAATTCACACATGCACACACAACTGTCTCTTTCATCTCCTGCAAAGGATGTAGGCTGTGAACTTTCTCCCTTCTTAACATTCTTTGATACAAACGATGTAACATAATATTTTTCACAAGCAAAAAACAAGGAGCGAAAACATTTGCAAACGCCTTGCATCTTGAATGAGCTCTTTCTTTCTCTCTCTTGCACACAAACACACACACTCGTATAAAAAACTGGGTTAAAGTGAAGGTTCAAATTTGCACAGTCGACTTTCTATTTCTTTTGTGAGGGTAGACTCGACTTTGGGAGGAGGCCGCCTTTTCCCATCTCTCTCAGTAAATCACAAACAGTTTCAACGGCTCCTCTAATGCAATTTATGAGTCCTCTCTCCTAAAATTCATATGCTAACACATTATCAGACTCCCAAAACACACACACAAACACTTGGGAAAGGGCGCGGAGAGAGAAAGTTGCCTCCATCACGCTCAATATTTACTTATTTCTGACTCTCCTCTCAACTCCATTTTTTATACCTCCAACCAACCCAGCCAACAACTGTCCCCTTTTTTTCAGCTAACTGAAAACCACATGCTGGAACATGGAATGAAGTGAAGCAATGTTAAAAAAATGTGTGCTTTTTATATTCCAAAAATAATATACGATGGCACGGTTTTGTTTGTGTGGGGAAAGTGAAGAAAGAACGAAACGCGGCGAGCTGGTCTGTATTTATTTCCGAATTAAAAAAAACTGGGGGAAATTTCTTGTCTCTCTCCCCCGCAAAAACATTTGTTTCTCTGCCCCACCCCTCCTCAGGATCCATCCTCTACAAAAGCTTTTTTTGCACATAGCATAGAGAGAGATGGGATGGGGATTCCGGGGGTTTTGCAAAAAAGAGGATATATGATTTGCATTTGCATGAAAACAACCAACTTTCAAACAGAGAGAAAGTCCGTGACAAACGCTCTAACTTGCTGCTCGCTCCAGATCAAACGATGTACTTTTACGTGGGGATATTGTAGCGGAAGAATGCGTGTGCGTACTCCCTCTCAAGCACGCAACTACCTTATTATTTTATTGTGTGCAAAAAAAAAGATTTATGTGACACGTCGGACCGGGCCATCCAAGTTAGCTACCCGCACCCCAATTCCCACCCAATCCTCCCACGAAATGAGAAATACATATGAAAAAACCTAACTGATATTTAACTTTTAACGAGATTCCTTCGCATAGAGAGAAAGTGGGAGAGAAAGTAAAAGACGCTTTGTATGCACCGCATTAGGGAATTGTGGGGAGAGATTTGTAAAGTGTGTTGCGGAGGAGGAATGGAAGGAGGAGGGTTTTACTCAAGATTCCTGATATCCCCGCCCCCTTAAGAGGGGAATTGTGTGTGTGTGTATCAGTGGATGCTAATAAAAGTTTTATCTTTAGAATCCAGCTCGAATTTCACGACTAGTTTGCAGTCGCTTAAGTTGGCAGTTCCGTTAATCAACTTGTCCTTAATTCATGCATGGAATCTTAATGTGTGGAATGGACAAACTTTTTAAACCCAAAACCCAGCCCTTCCTCCACACTGTCACAAAATACACACACACAAAAGTTGATGGAAATCTAAGACTGTGAAATTTGTTAGACTTCTTCTTCGTCTTCTTCTCTTCTCAGTTTCTGTGTGACTTGGATATGGCGTCTGTTTTACCAATTCCAATTTCCAGCCATTAGCAAAATAAAGAGAGGGAGCTATAGCTAATAAAATTAGGTACATATAAACAATTTTAACTTTCTGAGATTTACTCTTGTCATTAAGATTGTCTCATGTATTTTTTATATTGTTTATATACCCGTCTCAACTTCTCTCTCTCTCAAATTAATTGTTCGATTAATCCCCCGCGCAATAAATGTGCGTCTCCAAGTAGTACAGCCTTATTTTCTTTCTCCCCTTTCACGAGAATGTTACACCAAACGCACATCCGCACACTAATGTGTACACACATTCAGTTAAATTGCATGGGTAGTCAAAATGAAGCTCTAAATCTGTCTCCATTTTTTTAAAAGTTTTCTTTTCTTTGAATGAGACTGACTACTGCGGGGCTAATTAAATTTTTAAAAAAATAAAATTGTCAAAGCTTTCCCTCTTAGCTATTCCGAATATGCTAAGTAGTTGCTTTCGTGTGTACCCTTCATCTGCGCCACATGCACATGTGTGCGTGTGTGTGCGTGTTTTCCTTGTAGTTCTATCACCCCAACCAGAAGCCGAAAGTACGATCGACACCTCTGACTTTAACATTTAAAGCCTTGGCTTGAGCTTCCAGCTTCTCTTCCCCCTCCACCTTTCTCTTTGAGAGGATTGAGAGAGAGAGAGTTTCAATTTACAAAGACAAAGGGAGACTAAGAAGGATGTGGGTGAGGAGGGTGTTGGTGTTGGATCAGGGAGTTCATACATTAAATTTCCTCATGATAATAAGTATAGAACATAAAGAAGGGAGGGAGAGAGAGAAGGAGGGAAATGTACATGAATAGAATTCACAAAGAAAGGATACCTTGATATTATTTCGTGTTTCAATTTGTGTCTTCCTTGTTGTGCTGTGCATTGTGTTCTATGTGTGTGTGTTGATTCCCTGGAAATGACTAAAAGTACATAGAGACAGCTCCTCCTTTGTGTGTCTGTATTGTGGAGAAAGAGAGAGAGAAAGAAAAAGAGGGAAAGGCTCTGTCTTTGACTTGAATTAACTTATGGGAGGGTAGGGAAATAATATTATTTTAGGATAGGAAAAGAAAGGAAGGAGGAGGTGAAGGCAGGATGATAAGTGTAATACATTGACTCCTTCCTAAAACTGTGTAGTATCCCCTTCTTTCGCTCTCTGCTTTCTCTCCTATTCTCAAAGTGTATACCATATTTTTTTGTTTTTATATGGAGTAACCTTTCCTTATATTTCGCCATTGCTAATGTACCCATATATTAGCCAAGAGGAAGAAGGCCAAAAATTCTGTACCTTCTACCTTTGTACTAATAAATAGGCGGAACGGCGGTGGAACACAGGAGAATTTCCGTATGTCTATCTTTGTGTGAGTGTGCATGTGTGTGTGTGTCTGTTGTGAAAGAGTCTAAGTCCTCTCCTCTCACTCTCTCATGTACGCTACGCTGTCAGTAGGATTCAGAGCTGGTGAATTCGATTACAACCCGACTACAAATTTGCATCTGCATGACGGCAGATGGGGATTTCATTTGAACCAAGGAACAAGACGAAGGGGGGAAAAAAGAAGAAAAAGTGGAGAAAGAATGGAGAGGAGGGATCCACTCAAAATCCTTGCCATGTCGAAAAATCATTCTTTTCCTCCCCTTCCACTCACCTTCTCCTCACGTTTCTCTTTTTCTCCCTTTTCCTCTTCCCCTCTGCCTCTGCCCATAGTTTACAACTTGAGTATTTCCCTTTGTCTCTTTATCTTCTTCTATTACCCACACACACCATGTGTGTGTCTATGAGTGGTATAAGAAGGCTGTGTAGAGGCACAGTCCCACGGGGGCAAAGCCTTACATATTGTGAAACAGTGGAGACCACGTAAGCACGTATCACTTGGCTATAAATCTAAATCCATAATGTATCATCAGAGCTATAGCCTGAGTTGCTCTATACTTACTTTCACTATATAAATAAAATGTTTTTCTACATCCCTCAGTATATCCTCACTCTACAAGACATATACGTACAAAGAGATTTTCATTTGTATAGTCGTTTTCCCTACTTTCACCCTTCTCAACTAAATCAACTAAAATGTAGAGCAAATGTCTCGCCATTTTTTAGTTTGGAGCTACATCAACTAACAAAACATTAACATACAATCTCACGATTTTCTTTCTCTGTGTGTGTCTTTCCACCTACAGCCAATATTCCCATCTCCATTTTCAAAGATGCGTACTCTTTTTTTTAGTCTCTTTTTTTTTCTTTCAGTTGCTCCTAGGATATCCTGACCCTCATACTTACATTTCTCTCTCCATTTTGTTACTCTCTAACTTTATTCCTAGAATCCAAAATCTTGTGACATATTTCTTAAGTCGCACACACAAATTGAGTGCAGTTCTAGGATTTTTACATTCGAAAATGTAGAAATGGTTTCTCAAAAAAAATTTGTAATCCTGCATAAACAGACAAGGGACTCCAAGGAGTGTGTGTGCACTGGATGGAGTAGCTAAAGGTTAGTTGGAGAGGAGACTTTTTTTGAAAAAAACGAGGGGGGACAAAAGCAAGTGATTTTGATTCCATGTACTTGTTGTGTGATTCCTCTCTCTCTCTTCCTCTGCTATTGTAAAAAATAAGATGCAGAATTTCTGCCTAGTTTGCAGTACTCCTTTTTCCTCCTCTTCCATTCTGAGAAACTTGAGAGATTCGGAGTAAGTCAAATCCCAAATTCCCGAACCTAATGTAATTCTTTGGTTGGTTTCCCCTCACATTTTTTCCCTCTCTCTCTCTCTCTCTCTTTCTGTCTCTCTTCCCTTTTTTGCATAAATAAATAGAGTGGAGGTGGAGGGAAGGTGAGAGAGACGACAGACGGTCTCTCCTCCTTCCTTATTCTTTCCCAAGTCCAATGTTAAAGTAATGTATGGGGGGGGGGGGGAGAGTTGGCAGGAGTTTGTTCCGACTACTCAAGTTGTCCCCCACTCCCTTCTTTCACTTTCTCTGTCTCTCCTCTGGTGGCACAACAATGACAGTTTTTTCTGATAAATGTACACATAATTTTACTCCTTCTATCACCTTCTCTCCCACAGCCCACACGCACACACATCGGATGAGAAACCAGACCAAAAGAATTTATACCCTCTCAATGCCCACCCACCCAAAACAAGAAAGAAAACAACCACAGATAGACAAACAAAAAAGAAAACAGCCACAGATAGACAAACAAACGTAATACACACAAAGAGGAATATGCGAAGAGATCTGTGAAGTGTATTCTATCCTAGCTTTCTTTAGTCCCTCCTTTGATTTCCCTGCCAAAGCAAGGAAAAAGAAACGAAGTCACTCGCACAATTTTTCCCGGAAAAATGTGTTTGTCAACCAATTCACAAGTTCTTTTGAACACAGTTTGGATAACCCGAGTAGGAGAAGAAGTGAGGTGATGCGATGAGAATTGAAAAAAGCCTTATGGGACTTATCTATGCACACACTTTTTTGTAAAAAAGTAAAATTCGCAAAAGTTATTCGACGAATAAAGTACTTTATCCAAAATGTATGCGAGAATTTCAACAATATAAAAATCAAAGTCAAATTTCTTGTTCTTCACATTTTCAACATTCTTACAGCCAATTGCTTCTGTGGCGGTATTGGTGTTTCAAAAACTTCTTACAAATTTGTATGTCACAACACCAGAAGAGTGGCGAAAATCACATGCAAAACTAAAGTATTATCTTCATTGGCTAAGAATGAACTTCAAAATCTGATCTCGAGTGCGCCGAATACAAATGGATTTCACCTGTATTCTATGAATAAAAATTGAACATTCAATTTTTACATCTTAAATCTTGAAATCTAAAATAAATATTTATTTTTAAAAAATCCCAATCCCAAAAATGTGACTCACTAAAAATGTTTTCCTAAATTGTACAATAACAATTCAAAGAATAGTACAACATAAAAGATTTGTAGTACAAATGTTTACTCATTCCATTAAATGTAATTGGGTCACCCAAGGTCGTCATCAATTTCCTTGCCAGTCAACTCGATTTTATTTTCCTCTTCACAATGAAAAACTAGAATGATGTAACAGAAATAATTTTTCTTGTGGTCGAAAATGAATATGAGAGAGCGAGAGGAGAGTGAAAGAAAAGAAAAGAGAGAAAATGTACGGAATCCCCGGGATTTTTTTCTCTGGACAAAAAAAATCCTTTTTCTAATCTGCTATATTGACCATTTTGTTGGGTTGAGGGAACTCATGAATTTTTTATTTCTCATTTTTTGGTGGAAGAAGGGAGACGACAGGGAGAGAGAGAGGGAGAGAGAGGGAAAGGTTTTTCGAGAGAAGGAAAAGAAGAGGGAGAGAAAGTAGTGGTTTGGGTTGGAAGGTCCTGGCGTCTCTTCACCTCTGACAGGGAAGAGAGGAATAAAAATTGGAGGGGAAAGGACTATTTCCTGTGGACAAGGGAGCTTGCTGAGTAAAATATTGCATGTAATATATAGCGACAAATTATCGTTCCACCATGACAGCATCCACTGACTTGGAACAGAATGGTGACGATCGTGATGAAGATGGAATGGTTCCATTCCACTCGGATTTTTATACCCCCTTCCCTTCTCCTCTGCATTGCATCTCTCTTACCTTCCCTCCATCCTCTCTCCCTTTCCTTTCTCTCTCTCTGAAACCACGCAGTCCCCCTTTCCCCGTCCTACGCAAAGAAGAAGGGAAAAGAGGGAACATTTATTTTTGTCGATACACAAAAACTGGACAAGGACATAATTAAGCTCATGGACAAGACATGGAGAGAGAGAGACTATTTTCCTCTGATTGTTATGACTCCATCTCCCCCCTCATCCTTATGTATATCCATGTAACTGGATGTCTCTATAAAAATAAATATCTTCATCATCCAACCAACACATACACGTACACACACGCACAGACTACAGCTTCATATACGCAGTTTATTAGAAAAGGAGAAAACAAGGGAAAGTCCGAGCTATTACTTTTGTCCCTTTCACCAATTTTAACAAGAAGGAAATTGGTCAAGCAAATTTGAAATCATTCCCCTCTCTCTTCTCTCTCTCTCTCTTTCCTTGCTGCAGATGTAGTCTAACGGTGAAAGCGTGTGTGTGGGGTGGAGTGGAAGAAGGTCAGGAAATTTAACTGCGTCCATTAACCGTGTATGTACAAATCAATAAAGACACACGTAGGGAGGAATCACTTCGCTTTGCTTTGATATAGCTTTACAATCTACTTCCTTCTCTCTTACTCTCCATTGTACTGTACTGTGCGTTCCTTTTCTGGCATTCATTCTCTCTTTTGAGAGGTGAAAGAAAGAAATAGCAGAGTTAAAGGAGGTAACAAAGTAGAAAAAGGACAAGGGTGAAAATCTTTATATACGAATTTCTGACTTGTCGTACCTAAGATGTAAGTATCCCCTCAGTATTGCTCTGACTCTTGACTGTACTACAGCACAGACTATCTACGTGGATGGGTGGAGGAGGAGGGGTGGGGCCTGTGTGTGTGTTGATCTTTGCTTTGAACATGGGAAAAGAAGACGGTCAAAGAAAGGAAGAGAGAAAGAAATTGAAATCACATCAGGCGTTGACTTCCTCCCTTCTTGAGATGGGAGGCTGTGAAGTGAGAGTGAGAATGGATGTTTCTCCATGAAATCCATTCGACTACATACATTACCCAATATAGCTCACCCAGCATCTCCTTTGAATTTCAAGTTGTTTCAACTCGTCTGTACAGCCTGGCTTACTCTCTCTCTTTATCACATACACACATGTCTGTGTATTGTACAGCATTCAATTCTGGATCTTTGAACCATAGAGAAAGTGTGTATGAGTGAAAGAGCAGAGAGACCCTTCTATTTTTCGCGCCATTCAAAATAGAAAGTAGTTGTATACGTACAGCCTGGCAGAAAAAAGGAGGAGCAGATAAAAAATTAAAAAGACTTTCACATTATTGAATGGGGAAAAGAGAGGAGGAGGAGACGGAATTCCATGACTGTCAAAGATCTTAAAGATCTCAAACCATTGTACATGTACTCGTGTATACGTATGTGTAGAGAGGAGGAAGTAAATTGATAGTTTGCAAAAAATACCTGTGCTCACATAAAATATGGAACGTCTAGAAAGTACATGTATACTCCGCACACACACACACATAAGTATAAACCATGTAGACTTTTACAGGGTGGATTGTAACGGACATGAAAGCCATTTTGCTACTCTCTGTTATACTGGGAGTGGAGAAGGTGAGGTTTGCGTGTATAAAATATTTGGGCCAGTCAAATACATGCCTTGTACTCTAATACGAGGGAAAGGGGAGAGAAAGAGAATCTACTGTATAAACTGTACATGTTGTAAGAGAAAGAGACTCATATAAGAGAAAGAGGCTTGTCTCTGGTTTCTTAACACGTCGGACTTTGGACGCCACACGAGAGGCATAAGAGGAGAGGAGGAGGAGGAGGGAGAACTGTGGAGGTAGACAAGTTGATAAGAAACTCGATCACGCACTCCTCATAAAGAAAACTGAAGCTGAGGACTCAAACTCATGATGTTTAACTCTCTCTCTCTCGCTTTCTCTCTTTTTGGATTCTCAAGTGTAACCCACCCACCTTTCTCTTACCTTTCTTTATGCGTTGCCACTGCTCTTGCTCCTGCTGGTGGAGAAAGTCAGGGCAATGATTACTGGTTACATGGAAAGGTAGAGGAGGAGGAGGCTGAACTCCTATGATGAGTTTTATATATACAGAAGGAGAAAGGGTGTGTGAGTGTGTATAATAACACGGGATTGCTTTACATGGGATGGAGTGTGGGACGTGGCGGGACGTGGGACTTGACTTTATAAAGCTCACAGCCATTCTTCATTATTACAGAGCCAAGAGGGGGGAGGGAGAAAGTCGGGAGTTTTTGGTGGTGGTAGTGACACAACTAGGGGCTAACTGTACTTTCTCTTTCCAAGAGAGAAGTACGACGAGGAGGAGAAGGCGAGGGATACATGATCGCAATATTAATACAAACAAAATATATTACATCACATTAGACCAGGAGCACAGTGCCCTCCATCCCCATATAATCATATACACTCTTTGCTAACCATATATGTGTGACTGCTCGTGTGTGTGTGCTTTCTCCTCTACTTCCTCTACGAGGTTTTACAACCCAATGTCATTCCATTTCATTCCCCTGACTTGCCCAACTAAATCTAGCCAGGTTTTAGTAGAGGAGGGAGAGAAGGGGGAAAGGCAAAAGGGTTGTCACTACCCAGCAATTGAGTTTCAAGCACCTTTCTCCTATAGCCTACATTTTTATTATATATAGTGTGGATGAAAGGACGGAGGTGAAATATGGACGTCCCCCCACCTCTCTCTCCCTCTCTCTCTCTTACATAACGTCAAATACCAGAGTGAGAGAGAAAGAGAGAGGAGAGAAGAAACTTTTGGGAGAAAAAGGACTGTAGTGAATTGTGAATGGCAATATGTATATGTGTGGAATTTTATGTTTATTTCTCTCCTCCTCCTCCTCGGCAGAATAGAGGGAGGGTATATTACACAATATTTTTGCAGTATTTCCCTCATCATCCCCTAGTATGAAAAAGTACACATGGAAATATGAAAGTATGATCCTTGTTATTGTATTGGTTTTACAAAATTCCCCTTCCCTCTCTACTACTTTTACTTTCTCCATTTTCCTTGTTGTTTTCTTTTGTGTGTGGAGTGGAATGGGAGGACGTAATAGGGAATAAATGGGCGGCTTTATGATTGCTCAGTAGGGCAAGAGGGGATGGACCTTCATTGAGATGGGACTTGAAGTCCGACTTCAATGGACATGTACACAAGAGGGGAATCATGTAAAGGTTATGACTATGACGCAAAGGAGAAAGTCATACACAGATTCTCAAGGGCTCTTGTAAATCAAGAGAGTTGTCAACACTCATTGAGAGGCAAAGACATTTTGTATTTTGTTTCGTAATATTTACGAATTATCGAAAAAATTGACATGAATTTTCCAAACCTTTATTCTAAATGAATTAGTTTTGAAATCTAATTAGATTTGAGTCACAACATCGAATAGATATAGATTGAGTTAACGGTTCGAAAGGATTTTAAGATATAAAATTAGTAATCTGAATTTACACTGTGATTTATAATTAGGTGAGCTGACAGGATGGCCGTGACGTGTTCTCTTTCTCTCTTGTGTGCTGGTTTACATTTAATTGAGAGAGTATACTAATGAGGATTGCCCTTGTCACTCCGTGTGGTTTTTACCCCATGTCATGTGACACTTGACATTGGATTCCCTTGGGGGCCTCCCGGTTGGATTCCTCTTTCCCTCTCCCCGATTTTGTGGACTGGAGGGGGGAAGAATCCAGGGATTGTTTTCCCCTAATGTAATGTTCTCTCTCCATAATTCTGAGATTGGAGGTAGTCGACTGCAGGTTTTTGAAATGGTAGTCATAAATTATGTGGGTGACTTTTTTTTCCTTGAGATTTCCATAAGGTCCCATTATTTTTCCTCACTCCCCTGCATCCCACTGCAGTAAAAGCAGAGCGTGAGAGTCTGAGTTTACGTGTGTATTTGTGTGTGTGTGTTTGTCAAGTGTGGGGTTTGGCTGTATATTCTGCAAATATTCGCAAGGCCAGATGATGATGATGGGGAGAACTGGGGCTTTCCCCTGTCTTGGTCTACTACTCAAGCAACAAATGACAGTGTCGTGTGTCAACGCAATAGGGCGGCAGATAGCTGGTGTAATTAAATTTTACACATTTCTCATCTTCCTTTCTCCTCTCCCTTCCTTTCAGGAGTGAGAGTGTGTGTGACCTAAATCTCTATAAATATGTATTTATATTTCACAATCAAATTAATTTCTTTCCACCCTCCTCCTTCACCAACAAACACACACACACACAGTCACACATATTATTGAAAATTGTCTTCTGTGACTCTCCCAACCACCCATTACCCTCATCTCATACACATCAGACACACAACGAGAGAGAGGAATTCAAAACTGAGAGTCACAAAATTATACACAATGGCCAAATTAATCCCGTGAAAATTCATCACACTCAACTGGAAAATTACGAGAGCATAGAAATCACCCTTCCTTACCCCCATTCAAAAAATAAAGGGGAAACACTTTCACCAAAGAAATACATGGAAGAGTGTGGAACATTAAAAATGATAATTTAACTTTAGAGTTCACTTCCTCATTTCAAAACTAGGACAATTAGAAAAATTAAACGGCAGGAGATAATTAAAATCAAATTATGCAATAATTTTTTTAAAAAAATGAATTTTATCTGCCTTTTAATATATTTAATTGGACTCCCTTCCTTTTATACTACTTAAAAATCATTTTTAATCAACGAATGGACAACTTGTCATTGGAAAAGACACATATAAAACTTTTTTGGTATTTGTAAAACGAAAATCTAAATAATTAAATTGGTACACGAAACAGTTAAAATTTAGAATTGAGCTCATCAAACTTGTCATCAACCCTACCACCTGTCATTCCCTTTGATGTTCCAAAACTATGAGTAGAAATATTTTACTACTGCTTCATGTAAATTCTATTGTAGGGATTGTCCAGTATCTATTGTTCAATTTGGATTGTGTGTCGTGCCATTCTGGGACAAACATGACAGAAAATGAAATCCTGTGGGAAATCATGCAGCAATGATAATAACAATGAAAATTCAAACTCACCAACGACAGTCAAATAGACGAAATTTTTCTCGACAGGTGAAGTCGAGATTTGGCACTCGTAAATCCCACCTGTGATCCCCAGACACACAAACAAGGTGTTCAATTAAATTTGATGATGAGTCCCTTTTCAAAATTTTCATTTTGCATGTATATTTACACAGACTACTCAAAATGAATGGAGTCATGAATGAAAATGATGTTCATTTTGATTTTAAACAATTAAAATTGATGCTCACCATCCGACGGACGCGTTCCGCTGATTCGGAGTCCCCAAATATTCCCAGCACCCTGAAATGCACGGAATCGGGTATCCACTATGTAAGCATCTGTGCCTATGGACAATAAATGAGTGTCTCGATGTCGAAGCCACATCACCTGAAATCAATTAAAGAAAGACAATTAATTAATGATCATTTTCTTCTCATTTGGTTTAGTGGTACAAATATTCTTAATTATTTTTTTGATTATTAGGACAATTAAATATTTTTTGTCAAAAACGTTTTGTGTGGGGTGTCTCATAATATTTTACATCAGGTTTGTCAATTATCATGTTTGTGTGTGTGTCTGTGTATGAAAAGAAAGTTGTCAATTTGACTACAGATTTTTGGGTGAAAGAAGAAGAGAAGAAAGCATGAATGCCCAGGTAAATGACATTTCATTAATCCTAGTCGTATGCAGACTTTATATGGCTTGACGACACGGAAGTCATTCATCTCCCTCCATACACAGAATCCCTTTTGCCTGGACGGAAGTTTGAGAGAAAATTTAATTATCTGCTTCCTATTATTCTGAATCCTTTTCAACTCTTCAAATCTCCCTTTCCTTCCTCACTCTTTCTCCATCTTCCATTCAAATGGAGCCTCCAAGGATGAAATTTGAGAGACAATTATTTGACTAAATAAAAAATATCTTTCCACATCTTTCGAAATCTTTCTTCTTTCCTAAAAAGGTAAAAAGGGCTTTTAATTTTAAAGGATTTCACATCCAAGGATTGTAAAAATACAGTACAAAAAATCCTCCAACAAAATAAACATTTTTGAAAAAGAAATCGATTCCAGACAACAACCTCTCCTTTCCCTTATTCACTCTCTCAACGTGTGTTCTGTGTTTGGCTCGTACTCAGCTTCCTATTTACCTTTTTACTGTTCGTGTAAGTTGATCAGTATATAGGGAGGAAGTGCACAGATTTCCTTTCCATTTCCCTTCCTCCCCAAAAGAAAGTTAAGGAGGGACTTTGGGAACAGCGTTTATATATATATATATACACGAGGATTTGTGGAGAAAGGTAAAATTTCTCCTGGGCGCTTCGCTCCCTCACTTCACACGATGATGAATGAAAGTGTAGAAAGAAAGCTGAGGACTCCCGGGTCATGTGGGAAATGTCTTGAAGGCCACACACACACAACTCTAAGTTAAGATGACAAGCCAACGAGACTCCAACACAAAGCAGCCCACACTCACATGTACTGCCGTACACATTTCCTCTCTTCTCTAGTCATCTAGTGCACATGAGAGAAGAGGGGAGACTTGGATTTTTTGTCAACTCAGCTGCGTCTGCCGCGGACTTATCTACATTAAGTAAGCGAGAATGAGAAGAGAGCAGAGTAAGGGGAAGTGTACATACATATAGATAGATGGGTATATGTGAAAGTGAAAGGGGGTGAAAGCTGTATCAATGACAAATAGCATATGGGAAAATCTTATTCAGGTACAGGCAAATCTTGGTGAAAGTAATGTACGTAATTCAATTTTGAAAACCACACACACACACACAATTGAGTTCGGTGGGTGGAGTTGGTCCTCAACATTGGAAGATATAGGGATTCTCTCAAAAGAAGTGTACAGGGTTTGTACATGATAAAGGTGGGCTTGCCTCTCCTCTTTATCTCCCCTCACTTTACACCTCCGTCCTCACTTCTTGCTTGTATGTGAAGCTTTTAGCTTGTACCGCGTGCACTGGCACAAGAAGAGAAGCAGGAGAAGCCTGTCTATGTGTACACACATTCATCTCAGATACATACAGAGAGAGAGAGAGAGAGAGTGAGAGAGCCAGGGAAGACATCAAATTTTTATTGAGAAGTATTCACTGTGCGTTTTCCTTTTAATTAAAATACTTTATACGTATTATATAGGAATCCAGCGAGATAGCAATTCTCAATAATACTTTTGAGTGCCGAGTCAAAGGGTGTAATAAGACGCCGAGGTCACAAAGTAAACAAATGTCTGAGAGGAGAAATGTGAAGATTCATTTAAACACTCATTTGGCTGAGGACTCTGTTTGGTGTGAAGTGCCTGGTTGTGGAAAGGGGTTCAAACAACAAAGTATGGTTACAGACGTATACTTTTTTTTATTATTATTTCAGTATAAATCAGAAATTTAAATGAGCAGTAACAGTAATCTATGTTTCCAAATTTGATAGGAGAGTTATCCAATCACATGTTCGCTGTATACAAGGCAAAGAATTGCGAATGTTCTTATGATGGCTGTGACTACAAGACCTGGGCTCCGAAAAGACTGCAAAATAACATTGAGTCTGTCCATCTGAAAAATCTCCCCTACGACTGTTTGATGGCAGACTGTCCGGTTCGAAGCTCAACTGAACAAAAGATGGAAGAACATTTATTGTTCGCATGTGTTAAGCCGGATTGGGCCTTTTGTATTGATTGCAAAGAGAGGATTAACAACCGTGTGACATGGAATAATCATTGGGAAACTGCAGGTCATGATGCAAATGTCAAGTTATTGAAGGAACGAGGGATTGATGCACAACCCAAACCGGACATTGATATTGGACAAGAGATCAAGAAGGCTAGAGAAGATCCAGTTGGGTACAAGAGTGAGTTTTGTTCTGGTCGTTTGCTGGGGTCATCATCATGCACACCGAAATATGGAGTCAAGGGTCAATTGATCAACATTGAACCGTTTAATGGATTTGTCCCTCACTCTGGGGGTCTTCCAAGAGGAACAATTTGGTGTAGTGAGACTGGAGTACCTCCTGCAAATCAGTGTAGAGGCACAATCTTTCACAATCAACTCTCTGGTCCTCAAGATGATGTGGATATTCCCGTTCGATACCCTATTAGTCATGTCACATATCATCTTCCCATTCAGTCAACTACTAATTGTCCAGAGGAGTAAGTGTCCTTATTTATTTTTGTCAACTTTTGATTGTCGAACAATTATTTCAAATAATTATTTAAATAACTTAATTCTTTACTTTTTTATTTTCAGAGTTCTTAACTACCTAATAACTTGCCGAAAGCACACGGCAACTCAGTGAGTTTTTTTTTTTTTTAAAAATTGAATTTATTTTTCATTTACGATATCTGTTCATAATTGTTTTGTTTTGTTTATCTAGTCACTAGATTCTAGTGGAACAAGAGGAATTGGAATGGTCGTTGACGAATCGGCGTCTTACAGATTCCAAAAATATAGGACTGTAATCAAAACTTTGAAAGAAGAGCGAGAAAAGGAAGAGGAGAAACTTGGGAGAGACATTTCGAAGGAGGAATTTGCGGCACTGGATATTCGCACCAATAATCGTAGTAAGTATTGACTGAAATAATTTTACTTAACTTAAATCATCGCAAAATATAATGTCGGCTAAAATTTGAATATCATTTTCTTCACAGAATACAGACACTTTGCCTCGAAGGATTGTTCTGTTGACAATTTAGTGCTCTCAATAATTGCTACATATCCAAAGGATATCAATGGTCGTCATTCATGTATTGACGGAGAAGCATATTATTGCTTTGCAATTGATTCGTGTAATGAGGCTTCAGGTGGCCTTGATGAGGATATGATATATGTAAGTGTATGTATTTTAATTTCTGACAAAATCCACAAATTAGATTCTTTGGCACGGTTATTAATTTTTTTTTGTATTTTTGTAGACCAATTTTGAAAAAAAGACTCCTCAACTCAGAGCTCTCATGGTCAGTCGTGGGTCCAAGCATGCATCCAAGAAAGACAAGCAGCAATATTGATTTTCCCTCACTTCGGCATAAAATATTATGATTTATACGTTCTAGGTTAGAATGTTTCATTACTTTGTTGATTATTTCGTATTTTTGTTAGTATTCTCGTGATACTACTTCTTGTACGTAAAATGAATTAAAATGTAATAAATCGCTTTTTTAAACTCATCGCCTTCTGTATTCTCTTCATCTAATTCCACCAAAACAGACACACACACGGAGGTTAGCTTTAACAGTTGCTCACACACACAGTCAGCCAGACAGAACACAGACGGAGTGAGGCTAAAAGAGGGGGACGTTGTCCCTCCGTCCTTTCTGATATCAAGATGAAAGATATGCAAGGCCATAATATTTAATGGTTTTCACTCTTTTCTTTTTTATACTCTCTTCCACTTTCTCTCTCTATCCTTTAAATTTTCCCAGGCCTATCCTCTCCTATCCTTTTCTCCTTCCCCCATTTTCTCCATTTACTCTCTACATGCCCTAATCGTAAGTTCAAATACCATTCTATCATCCTATGCCTTAAATAGTCTTTCTATACTCCACGATCGTATACTATACTTTCTCCCTTCTCCTCTTCCATCTCTCCCTTTCAACCACAACGAAGGAAGGAAGGAAAAAGCTTTCTCATATTTTTTCCTTTCCCCTTTTCAACTTTCCATTCTTTCTCTCCCTTATTTTTCTCTCCGCTTCCCTCTGGGTAACCCCTGAACCTTACACTGCTACTGTTCTGTACACCACACTGTAGTTTCACTCCTGAAATCTTCACAGCGAGGGAAGAAGACATACAAGAGTGAGGAAAAGTTATTCTTTAAAATCCTACATCATTCCATACCGTAACAATATCCAAAATAGAACTTATACTCCTCCGATTTCAAATTTGTTTCCATGTATTGCATTTTTCAAAAACCAAATCAAGGAAAGTTGCAACTTGTGCAGAGAATACATACTGCAGGGTTTGGCTATATCTTGTGTCGTATGAAAAAATCGGATCAAATCCTTTCAAAATCCTCATCTTTCCATCCTGTACGTCTCGCATGGTAAAAATCTGGGGTTTATTCCAGTAGATACGGTAAGGAGGAAATGTGGAGGAAAGACTCTGCCATTCTAGTCAATTCTGTCCCTCTATATTATTACTACAGGATAAGTTACCGCCACTTTCCACCCTCTGTGAAAGACCCACGTGTGTGTGTGCGTGAGAGACAGAGTATGCAACGCTTTCTTTTTGGGGTCTCAACTTGGAAAAAATTGTACCTGCCATCCTAGCCAAAATACGAAGATAGACACACTCACACACTCCGTATGTATGTAACCATGAATGTAGCTCATATCATTGTTGATACAGTATGTCTAATTCCAGACACTCACTCTCATTTTTTTTGCTTTTCTCAGCTATTTTCTCTCTTTCTACGTTTGGGTTGGGTTGGAGGCTTCCATTTTTTGAGAAATCCGCCATAACCAGGAGCACTGTGTGTGGGGGGAGAGAGAAGGTTATCTTTTTTCAGGGAGGAGAGACTGAGGGATGTTCTTTATGGGCTGGTATAAATTCTTTCTAATTTCTTGAGCTAAAAAATTCTCCCCCCTTTTGATAAGCTCCCCTTGTAAAGTGCATCCTGGGTAATTTAAAACTTTGCACACCCACCCCTTTCTCCCTCTTCTTTGTCTCTTTTCCCCTCTTTTGCTACTACTTTTCCCTGGGTTCTCATTTCTTGCCAGTGTTTGCTCAAAAAATTAAATGGGATGTGGCTTCTCTTTTCTCTCTCTCTCTCTCTCTCTCTCTCGTGCTCTGCATGTGTGTGTACACACATGGACACATTATTCGACATTCACAAGGAAAACAATTTGGAGGACTTTGACTCTAAGAAGGGGAACAAGTGATGCAGCGCTAAATTGGCACTTGGTCAAGTCAACTAACTTTCTATCTTCCCTTTTTCTCTTTTTCCTTGACTTTCTATCTTTCCCTTCTTTCACTTGACACCTTGGAATGAGTCAAAGAGGATTTTTTAATAAACTTTTTTTTGGCTCCGACTGACTGTGTGCTTGTGTGTGATGTATAGAAGTCATGCATGCTACGAAATTTTACGGTGTCCATTCTTGGAGGCATCCTGTCCCTCCCAAACAAGCGTGGTGTGTAAAAATACACAGGAGGAACTTCTTTTTAAGTCAGAAAATCCTGGGGACATATAAGCTACGCATTTTGTATGTACGCCGTACACACACCCACCCACTTTGTTTTTTACGTGTCAAATGGCTCACGGCAAAAAAGCCAAGATATCTGATCCTCCGCTGTTAATTAAGTTGAGCTCTGTACGCTAGCTCTCGGCATAGCCCAACACACACACACGTACAGGAGGATAGAATGAAAGAAAGTAGACGTAAATAGAAGCGTGGAGAAATGATCCAACGGCTGCCACTACTCGGATCCAGGAAACAGAGTAAGAAATAATTAAATAGAATGTGAGATTAGTGGAGGGGGCATATAAAATTATAAGTCTACAGCCTTACTCTAACGAGGCGGGCATGATTGCACACCCCCTCCTCCTCCTCCCTCTCATCCCCTTTAATTACCCTCCACAATGGATCGTATTTACATCCGGTTTCAGCTCCCAGCCCCCTTCACTTCCTCCTCCGAAATGGTGAAAGCCTTCAGCTACACGGAGGGAAAAAATAACATTGTCCGCCACCCGTGTGCTTGTATTTCACTTTCACTCCCTCTTCGCACTATCCAGCCTTACGCAGTCTCGTCACAAATATCCCTCTTCGCATTTTTTCCACGTCATTTGCTATGCGGAGAAATGTGTGTGGAGAGAGAGGAAGAGAGGTTGTAGCAGGAAGTCATAATTTAAATGGACCAAATTAAACCCCACGTCCCACGCACCATCCTCCATACAAGTGTTAATTGTGTTGAGAATGAACAATCTCTTCAACTAAATTCTTCTAATTGTTTCCGTTCCGAGCAGAAACAACATTTGGATTCTGGTTATTCGAAAAACGAGAGAAAGAAAGAGAAAGCAAGTGGCAAGTACAATGATTTTGAAAATCATTTTATTTTAGGAAAAAAATCAAAATTATGACTAAATGTGTAAAATGAAGACGAAAAATCTTCAGCTGACATGGAAAATCCTGCACTAACAATTAGAATGTTGCACAACTTATGTTTTGAAAATTCGAAAATGCACCCTTATTCAGGATTTTGACAAAACATTTTGAAATCTGAGTACAAATGTACAGCAATTGTATAACATTCAGAAGAAAGAGACTCCCTAAGGAGTGTAGGAGAAAGGGACAGGCTTTCCCTGCATGAAATGTCCCCTGTGAGTTTTTGAACACCCCGGAAGAAAAAAGGGGGCGGTGTGAAACAAAAGGAGAATGAAATTCATGGAAAGTTGCTCCTCCTTATTCCTGGGAAAGAGAGAGAGAAAAATATAAATGTAAATGTACACGGCTCGTTTTTATCCCACTCTTGAATTCCCATCTGTTTCTATATCGATTGACCGATTGACAAATGGAATGCCGCTGAGGTCTAACTGACTACGACTGTGGCAATGTCTACTCTCCCTCCCCCCACTCTATACAAATGTCTATGTGTGTGTGTATGGGTTGGATATTGTATTGGCAGTAAAGAAAATGGTGCTGCCTGTTCAGCTGCTCCTCTTCCCTCACTTTCGTCCTCACTCTCTCTCTCTCTCTCTTGAGTTACGGCTAGATCCTTTTACATGCTTAAGGTATTACACATGTAATGGCAGAGCGGAAGCTGTCCATATATCTGGGTGAGTGAGAATGTGTGCATAGGTACATGTACAAAATGGAAAGTAGTGGAAGGTGGAGTGAAAAGCGAAACCAAACTTTGAAGGGAATAAGAGGGGCCAAGTGACTTTCCCAATATTTAACGGGGAGAAAAGACTCTTCTTATTTTTCCTTGTGAATGTGAATATCCCCATTTTCTCCTTCCCCCACCCATCTCCCCCCTTCTCCATCACATAGTAGTGGATATAAGTATGGCTGCTCCTTTGCCTTCGCCTTGACTTTCCTTTTGCTCCTTCCGACTGTCGTAAAAGTAGTTCACGGGTAATAAAATGGAGAGTAGAGGGGTGAGATAGAGAGACCACCAATGCAATGCAAAATTCAATGTATGTGTGTGTGTGTGAGAGAGAGAGAGAGAGAAAGAGAGAGTCTTCTAAATTTGACCAGCAGTAGGGTGTAAAATTTCAAAGGTTTTACAAGTGGAAAACCAAGAGGAAGGAGGAGAGGAGGAGGGAAACCTCAAAAAATAGAATAAAAGTAAAAAATAAAATCCACACTCTTCCAAAAACTAAAATTTCCTCTCTTGTTCACACTCCACCATCTCCTCCACAGATTTCTACTCATATACTTTATATGGAAACAGTCTATTCTACATACATCAACTTTCTCCCTCTCTCTCTCTAACTCTGTGTGTAATACGGCGGGCAGTAAAATTGTGGAAATGGAGATGGAGAAAGAGAGAGAAATCTCTATCTCAATTTCCCAGTACTCTGGGGTTGGGGATACTTTTGGAAAATTCATAATGTACATTTCAAGCACATGGCATTTAGTGTCAAAACATTTGGGGGAAGTGGACGGGGACCGTAAAAAAATAACAAGTGTGCAAAAAAGTGATGAACAGCACTACATACGTACTGTATGGAGGATACATACAGTCAGTCAAAAAGGGGGTTAAGTGCAAACTGCAAGGTCGTAAAAAGGAGGCGGAGATTCATAAGAGATTTTAGAAAGGGAGAACGAGGAAAAATTACGTTATTTTTTTCTTCTTCTTCTCAACCACCAGTCGCCAGCACCAAAAAAAATTGAGAGCAGAAACTGAGAACGGAAAAAGGGAAATAGAGGCCTGCAATAAAATGCATGACATGGCAAGCCAATGCATGGCAGCCATTGTCTTGTCTTTTGAAAATGAATGATACTTCAATATATTAATAAATACAAATGCAGATACAGCTTTGCTCTACATCTTTTAATTTGCATCTTTTTCTCTCTCTCTTCCTCTGCTTCCCCTTGGCAGCTGGGAGTGAATCTTGCATTATTCAGCAGCGTCAGAACCTGACATCTTTTTCATACTCGAAAATAAAATTAAGCTAGTGAAAGGACAAATACGGAGAAAGAAAGAGAGAGAAAATTTTCAAGGGTGTTAAAAACCAAATTTTTTTTAAAAAAAATAAACGTTTGAAGTTGAGGAGAAGGCAAAGGAAGTGTAAATATTAACCTGAATTCTCCTTGCATACAGATGACGACACTGTCATTTCCTGCCATACTTTCACTTTCTCTTTAGGTCGGAGGAAAGAAGAGTCAATAAGCAAAAGGAAAGTTAATATGTTAAACTACATATTACTCCTGTCTCTGTCATTTTGTTGTCAATTCGTTATAATTAGACTATTCATTTTAGAAAATTTTCTTTTGATACTGATGGAAGTGAAAATTTTTTTGAACTGTTAAATTAATTACAAACTCCTTAATAGATTCTTCATCTAAAAGGGTGTTTGTGAGAAAGGGAGGTAGGGAAGGAGAGAAGAAGAGTAGAATTTTCTTTGCACTTTGTACAATGCTCCTTTCACCCACCAAAAACTCCAAGTCAAGTTCGAGTGTACTTTAAAACAGGCTCCTCAATTTTGCTGATGTTAGAGCCTACAGAGGGAAGATGAAGGAAGAGAAAGTGGAAGAAAATTTTGTCAATTTAATGTCTAAATTTAATTGAGTTTGGTGCTCTCGACATCTAAATTAGCAAATTAAGAAGAAGAAAATTTCAACAAAGACTAAAATGACACAGTGAGGAATGGAGGGGACATAGAGAGGCTCTACTTTTACATATGTATGTGAATAGTACATACAACCATGCACATGCACACACACACTACTTTACCTAAGAAAAAACTACGTCATCTCTTCATTTCTTCAGATGGAAGTTTAATAGTGGAGAAAGAGGCCGATTAAAATGGGCTCGTGGACTCTGAGACAGAAAAGGAAGAAAAAAGTGCAAAGTTTTCCCATTAAGTAGAGGGAATATGTGTGGGAGAGAGTGGAATGAGAGTGAGAAGGGAAGAAGTGGAATTAAACGCATTATACATGTACGTAGAGTGAAATGTTGCTCTTTATATTCAATAATCCACATTCCTTTAAATATACATAAGCGAAGTTAGCCTTTGTCAACTTCCCTTGGATGTGGGTCTCAAAACGAGGAAGAGAGATCCTTCCCGAGTTACACTTTCTCCAAAACTCCACAGACACACACACTCACTCACTTTGACTATTCTAGAAGGTTGCAACAGGTTTTCTCTCTCCCAAGTTTCTGGGAACACGCGGGTCAAAGTTCGTCTAATAGCATCAACTAGAGTAGAATTAAGTCCACAAGCGACTGACGTTACATGCCAATTGAAACTCTACTCAGAGAGAAAGTCACACACACACACACACATACACATGACTCCCCATTTTAACTTTTATAAAAAACTTTTTTGCTTTTTCGTCAAACTTGCCTTTGTGCCCCGCATATACAATAATCCACATACATAGATAGAGAAAAGGAGACTTTAGCCTCCAGCTTTCCAAGCATTTTTACAGCTTGAATGAGTCCATTGAAGCCCCACACACATCATCATCTTCTCCTTCCCTTCCTTCTCCACTAGAAATTATGCGAGGGCAAGACGCCGTATTAAATTTCTACTCATCATAAGAGTCTGTATGTATAGAATGCTATGTATGGAGTGGAGAAAGCGGAGGAAAAGGTAGAGAGAAAAAACCGCCTGAATCCGCTTTCAAATTTTGCACAACCCCATTCCACTACCACATACATCCTCACACACACACACACCCTCTTCCCTTTATTCCAATTTCCTCGAAAAGGAATTCAAGGTAGGGGCTCAAATTTCGCATAAATGAGAAGTGTAATGTACACACGCATCCACTACAAGTATGTGGCGTGAAAAAGAAGCCTTTCTTTATTCTCGTTTCCCACCTTCTCCATTTCCGAGATGCCTTTTCCCATCCCAAAGTGGGGGAAGGAAAAGGAATGCTGGGTAAGTTTTGTAGGATTTTTTGTCTCTGGTTTGTTTTGCGGTGAATGGCACAGTGGGGACGTGGAGGTTTTTGACTGTGAAAGCTCATTAATAACCTTGTCTTCGTTCTTCCTTTCCCTCCCGGAGGACGAAAATAAACTGAAGTCAATGTACATGTGTGCGTGTGTGGTTGGATATATGATCAAAATAACCACCCACAAGGATGACACGAACTGGCCTAGGTGAGACCAAATATTTTTAGGAGGGAAGGAGGGGAGTCCAATCCATGAAATGTTTTGTATTTTCTTTGACAATCACAGAAGAAAAGAGAAAGAATTGCATGGCTTCGGAAGTTCAATTAGAAAAGACGGAATAAGTGCTATTGACTGTCAGGTGGAAATGAATACCTCGGTTTACATACACATCAATTCTTTCATTTTCCATGCTGTCGAAAGGTTACAGAGGAATCCGGGGAAATGACCTCTCAATGTAACCAAACATTACAGCTATTAAATAATTGGGTTACAGTATAATAGCCCAAGTATTTAAACGAAAGGAAATAGTCGTAATGATATGTCTGGGACTGTTAGTGGTCACTTTACCAATTTTATTTAAAGATAACTGAGGAAACAAGGTGAGTACACATTTCACATCCACGTGATCGAATTCAAAATCACGTGGCACAAATAATTATGGTATTATAAGCTGGGGATAATACGAATTTTTGTTTTAATTAATTTTATTCAGTTGTAAAAGTTTACCCTATGAGCTGACATTTTAAATCAACTTAAATCTTGCGGTAGTGGCCATGAGGCAACAATATTTTAATGATCCGAGGCCTCAGCTGTGAGAGAAAATTGCAATGGAATTTAATGATTAAATATATTTTTAGTTGGATAAAATTAATTAGAGGTTGTGCTACAAGGAGAGAAAGTAGTCTTTCTAAAATATGACATTAATGTACAAATATCATTTTGAAAATCCTCAGCCCGGCTGCGTCTATGGATCGAAGGCCATATTATTAATTGAGATAGGGCTGTGTAACGATTTTATAAACTCTCCATCCCATTCCACTCTGACTGACTGATTGTGTTTGTATATGTGTGTGTTTGTGTTTAGAAATACACGCGTTCCTTTTCTATCTGAAACATGTGTGTATCTTTGATATACGATACGATATAGAAGAGGGGAAAAACTGTCGTTTTGGTCGTATCACAACAGTCACAGGCTGGCGTGTCTCTCTCTCGCTGTCCGAGAGGGTGACTATGTGTGTGGCAGCGTGATTCAATGATGAGCCGCTGACTGTGATAAAATTAACCAGATAATAGGAGCGTAGACGTGCCGGGTTAGATAAACTTTCATCGTCTGTGTGTGTGGATGTGTGTTTTTTCTGATTCTCCAAACTCTCTCTCTCTCCTTCGTTCTATCTATTGAAGGAGAGAGAAGTGCTGGTGGTGGCATTTGCAGTTGGTGCAACAAAAAAATCTATGTAATGGTCATGGGAGGAAATATCCAAAGTGTGTTTCTCTCTCTCTTCCCTATATAGTGTCATATTCATTGATAGAATCTGCAGTACACCCTGTCCATTGTCCTCTCTTTTTCTCTCTCTTATGAGAAGGACAGACTTGGAATTGTGATGGTGGTGGTGTTGGTTGTAGGGTGTGCGTGATTCCATTGCTTTCCCTTTCCTTTGGTGGCAAGTGTTACGAGAAAGAGAGAGAGAGAGAGAGAGAAAGTCCAAAGGTTTTTTTCTTGTCTTCCTCCGCGATTGCCATTGTAAGTCTGTGTGTGTCTGGAGTGTGTGTTGTACAGTGTCCATGAACTCCTGTCTCCATTCTCCAGCTGAATCCACATACACGCACACACTTCTGCTGAGCCCACTACATTCGAAGGGAAAAAGAGGGGGAAGAGGGAAGGAGAAGAGAAATTGGGAGAGTGTGAGTTGGTGGGGGAAAGTGTTGGGCAATGGAGCAGGTCGAACATTTATTGTTTTGCTAACTCCTCCGCTTCGTCAAGTCTCTCTTTCTCTCCATGAATCTTTTTTTTTCTTTCTCTCCCTCTCCTTTATTTTTTTGGCTGGACGGAAAACCCAATTGGAACTCCATTCAATGAAGTCGGGGCAAACGGAAAAGACGGTCACCATTCACCACCACCAACACAACAACAAATATACACACACATTCCCACAGACGTACAGCAAGAGAGAAAGACACTCAACACACACTCACCATCATCATCCTTTTGCTTTTCATGCTCAGCCTTCATTCACTTGAGCTTTCTCTTCTTTCACTCCTCCCAATTTCCCTTTCGACTTTCATTAATTCCTCTTGAAGTACGATGGACTGTGTGTGTGTGTAGAGTGTGAATTGGGAATGGAAGGATGAGTTGGGAAATGGCTAATGATTTTTCACTTTTACTTTGGACACCCCTACTTTTTGACCTCGTCGTTTTTCTCCTTTCTCTTTCACTCCTTTGTGAATTTTTGAACATGGAGAGGTCAAATTCAAAAATTAAAGTCGTCACTCTTTTCTCTGCAATGCTGTCCTGTCCGGGTGGAGCAAGGTCAAAATTCGCATTTGTGAGAAAACGGAATGGAAGAGAGGGTAAGGGGAGAACGTCCAGGATAATGGTTTGTGCTAATAAAAACAAGCATTGACGCTATTCTAATCCGTCTTCCTTAATTGAAGTGGTACGTTTCTTTTCCCCTAAATTTTGTGTCGGTTAGAACAATGGCTAAAAGGCCAAATGGAATGTAGGACACACATCACGCAATGTGCACACTAGACAGTAGCCCTCTGGGATAGTCGTTTTTGGCATTTCTCAGGATTTTCTATGACTACAATCCTCCCTCCTCTTCCCTCTGTAAATTGTGTGAGGGAAAAAACGGACCGTTCTCTCTCTTCCTATTCTATTCTATTCTCTGTTCTCTCCCTAAAAGAGTTACCTCTACATGGCCTGTTCAGGTTACTTTGACAAGCAATCTCGTGTGTTTTCACAAGAACTCTGATGGCACTTCATCCGAGCAGGGAGGGGGAGGAGGAGATGGGAATAGAGAGGCAGAGGCAACAAGGGTGGCGGTTAGGCTACAAATAAGTCGTTCACTTGTGGGCAGTGTACGGCTACAAATAAGTCGTCCACTTGTGGGCAGTGTACGGCACTACCTCAAAGTGAATGCTTTGCTGCATAGCAATGGCACTTTCTCCCAAAGAGCTAAACTACACACAGATATTCAGTCAGAAAGAGAAGAGAGTAAAGTAGGGCAAAATAAGCTAAGCTCTTAAGCTACGCTTCACCTAATTAAATGCTTCACTTTCTCTTCTCCCTATTTCCCTCTCGTTCTCTCTCTCTTCCTGCGTGTTTGTATGCACACACATATATATGTGTTCTTAGCTTTCTCTTCCTTTCCCTTTTTAGAGTGCATGACCCATGACGGTTAATTTCCTCCAGCCTCACCTTTTGCCATCCCATCCCTCTCAAAGATGAAGTTCTTAAAAAGAGGAAAAACCCCAAAAGAGAAAACCACAGACTTTCCCTTTATTTCTTACTTCCCTTTTTTTTCTCTCCAGATTACTTCGTTAAAGTTGGAGGGTTGAAGAAACCGTTTAGTTCAACATATCCCAGCCACTCTCACTCTCAGTTTCATCTTTGTGTGTGTGTGTGTGTAGCCCTATCCATTTGTTCGTTCATTATCAATTAAATTGTAACTTGGAATTCTGTCAGAATCCACAGAGTAAAAGGAGAATCAAGATCATTGGCTTTACTTTTTATACGCTCTCATCTCATGAATAAGTCCTTTGTTTTTTTTCACTCCTTTCATTCTCTCTCTCTCTCTTGAACAACGCAAGAAAGCAAAAGAACAAAGTTGAGACTTCCTAACTCTCCAACTAACTTGGACGAACACATACATACATACACAGTAGAGAAGAGTATCAAAAAAGAGTGCTTAAAGCACATAATGTACTCAAAAAAAAGAAGTACTAGAAAACTTGGGAGGAGGAGAAAAAACAAAAGAAAATGTTGTAGTAAAACTGTGCACTTTTGTTCCCGACCGTGTAAGCTTGTAAATTTTAATAGGAGAAAATCCATAAAAAATTAAGTAGCATTTCTCTCCCACTTTTTCCTTTCCCCTCCTCTTATCTTCTCTCTCTTCCTCCACTTTCACTACTCTTTCAACTCCTTGGGCTATGACCAGAGTTAAAGCAAGTGGTGAGATGTATGAAATAAGAGAGAGAGATAGGTATATCTAGAAGGGAAAAGGTGTGTGCGTATTTTTTTGATTCACAAGCTTCAACTCCTGAGGGATGAGAAAGAAGTTGATATGAACGCTAGACTCTTTTTTTACATTACATGTACAAATACGTAAGGGAAGTAGGGAGAGGCGAGGGTGGGTGGGGGGAGGATGGAGGGTGCTGAAGAGCGAGAAAATAAGAAAGGAGAAAGGGGATAAGACTAGCTGATTGCCAACCTTATCCTTAAGTAGACACATGGAAGGGGAGATGGACTTTTCCTCTGTGAAATGTTGGAAGATGCTCTGGGAACAGAAAGTATATTCTCCCTCTTTTGCTAAGACTAGGCTGCAACTCTTGGTTCTGGTGTTGCTGGCTTCTGGCCTGGGAGAATGCGGAAGGGACAAGGAGAAAGAAAACGTGGAGAAGGAGAAGGTTGAAGAATAAGATTTACTTGAGGCAAGAGAAAGAAAAGAAAGGTAGAGTGAGGAGGAGAGACGAGAAGCCTCAGGATCTATTCTCCAAATGCGCTTCTTCAATGTATTCCTTTCACAAATTATTTACTGTATCCCGGGGGATGTCTTCTATCGAGAGATAGAACACACCACTTCTTCACCAGAGTGAAGAAGCATCAACCAACCAAGGAAGAGAGAGAGAGAGAGAGAAAAAAGATAATAGAAAAGACGGACCTGCATCTTCTTCTCTTCCTCCTTCCTTCTGCTTCCCTCTTCCCTGGATAACATCAAGGACCACCGTGTGTGTGGCTGTCTGTCTTGTAAAGCGAAGGTAAAGAGAAAACGGAAGACAAAGATGGGAGAAGGAGGGAAGAAGAAAGTGAAAGTTTATTAAGTAAATTACGTACTGGTGAAAGCAAATGAATGAGAATTTGATGAAAGCAAAAGCTAATGCCCCCTCTTCCTTCTTCGGCCGTACTGGAGGAGCTCTAGATATTTTTCTTATCTTCAAGAATAATGGTGAGCTTACGACTTTCACTCACTTTTTTTCTCTCTCTTTCTAGTATGGTGACTACATATAGTAAAAAAAGGCATAAGGAGGAACAGTTATAAAAAAGTTGGGAGGACACACACATTCACTCACATGAGTAAACTTTTCGTGAACACTTTTTCATATCAAAATGATCCATTTTTTTCAACTCAGACACATTTGGCCCTGTTTGTGCACACCTTTCGTCATGATCGTTCCTTTTTCCAACCACATGAAGACTCAATTTCATTTCTCATGGTTCTGTCAGCATCTCTCTATATGTACGTAGAGAGAGAGAATGAAAAAGGATGTGGGGCCTACTTTTGTTTTTTGTAATTATGAAAGGCTTAGAGTTCAATAAAGTGAGGAGGGTGAGGAATGTTTGGAGTGATGATAAAACAAATTGATCACAACTACCGTATTCTCTGCACTTAAAGACCCCACTAAAAATTCTAAAGTGCAAGTATTGCACGATGTTTTTTGAATATTTATAATTATTTTTAAACCTTCCCCTGGTTTATACAGAAAACGTCATTCAGTGAGAGTTGTAGCATCATAAATACGGTGGGCACAAAAATGTGCTTAAAAAATTTAACATACGATTTTAGACAAGACAAGGATTTTATCTAGCAGAATACGGGATGCTCCCCGTTGTTTTTATTAATTGTTGAATAAAGCAGAGGAGGAGGCCCTGGCGCTCATTTTTCTGGAAATGTGAAATAAATACAGGATTATCCTCCATACTTTCTCCCTGTCTCTCCAACTCCTTTCACTGGATAAGCGATCAATTTACCATCAAAAAAGTTGTCTTCTTTCCTTCCCATTGGTTCTCCTCATTCCCTTCCCCACTGACTCTTTGTAGATACTCCGAGTTGATATTTTGTATTTGCGAGTGAGTGTGTATGTAGTATGTGCTGAGTTTGATTATTGTAGGTATGACGAGAGGGAAGGGGAGGGAGGGGTGTTGTTGTGCAAGGGTTGGGTGGAGTGGGGGAGGGGGGAAATAATGGAGATTGGTTTGTATCAGTCATAGAGTTTAGTGACACGTCCACGTCATTATCCTAAGCTCCACCACCTCAAGATAATGTCAGTCCTTCCCTGTTGACAATGATTGATTACTCTCTCCATGTTACCAAAGCACTATAGTCTGCCTATGCCTCCTCCACTTACACTCCCAGCCATGCATTCATAACGACCCAAGAAAAACGAGCACGGAAAAGTCTCACAACAAGCTCCAGTATAAAAAAGAGCAAATTCAAATGTGAAAGTAAAGGGAAATTCAGAGAGAGAGGGAGGGAAAGGACAGACAGACGTAGGATTAAAAAGTATGGGAATTCCACTCCTTCAATCCTAATAGAACATTCCCGAGTCCCCCTCCCTCCTCATATACTTTGTGACAGGGCAGTGCGCAGTTTTAAACAAAAGACTTTCAGAAGCAACAGCTCCCATTCATATCAATACACTCCTATTTACTTTCTCCTATTCTTTCATCCTCCCTTTTGACTACCGTACCTACTCAAATTGTACCCTAGAATCTCTCAGGGACTGATTCCACTTTGTATTTATTTTGTGAAGCTGAACAATTAATTTTAAATTCAAAACTAAATTCTAGATAGTAAAGAATTATTATTTTGTTATCGAAAATTTTTTAAAATTTGTTTTGACTTTCTCCAGTCATATTTCTAGAGAGAGATTGGTTATCCTGACTTGAGTACGGTATATGCAAATGATTGGAACCATGGTAGAGTAGGAAAGAGCAATTTTTAGTCCATCCACTCCACACACACTCATACTCTCCCAACTTTGTGTAGTGGAAAAAGGGAGGGAGAGGAGGAGGATTTTCCTCCTCCCGGGTGATACAATCGATTGACGATGACAACCCAAATGTCGACAGTCATTTTCATTTATTTATTATACAGAGAGGCATGGATATTAATGGACTGTACATCCACACGCTCTATTCCCTGGATTTTAATCTAGGATAGCCTGGCCCCACAGCACAGATCAAAATCAGGAGGGAAAGTAATGTCCTACCATGTGAGGACTTTCTCTTTCTTTCTTTCTCTCTCTTCCTAATTTTTCATGGAGAATGGAAATAACTTTTTTATATCCGGAAGGATCATCATCAATGCGAATGAAGAGTAGGCGGAAAAAATTAATTTCGACTGTCAAAAATATCATTCCCTCTGTTTGTGTCCCTATTTTCTGTTTCAGCAGAAAATTATGTAATCACACACGTCATACCTTGGACCAGGTAATAGAGGGAGAGAGAAAGGGATGAGCTGTGATGAGAAAGAGATTAAAATTGTCCTGTTCATTAAACAATAAAGTAAATGAGAGAAGGGGAGAATTGCTGGGAGGCTGAGACTAATTGTGCAAAATTTTCACTCTTTATTTATACTACACATTTCAATTAAATTTCTACTCAACTAATATTAATTAGCAACTTTTTTGCTGGTCTGCTTTTATATTCATCTCTATGTTTGGTGCGTGCGTGTGTGTGAAAGAAAGACATCTGCTATTTCTATTTTTGGAATTTTGAAAAGGACTGCCTGGTTGGTGGTACTAACAACCTCCAGGTTGATTGAGGAAAGAAGAAGGGGTCAAAGTTGTTTGCCTTGAAGAAAGACAGACTGACGTGTATTTTGAACAACAAGAAGTTTGAGACGTTAATTACAAATGCACATGTTGCAATACTGGATTGTGTATTTTCTTTCTGGGAAAGTTCTCCTCATGTTGAACTATATTTTACTAAAAATTTATTTATTCATAATTAGTCGAAGGTAGTGTGTGTAGTGTAGTAGTACTACGAATGCATGTACATTTTGTAAATGGATAGCTCGTTTTCATAATTAAGTAGTTACTACTAATAATAATGGAAATCCCTTGTTTTGCCCACCTTCTCATTATGGTTAATTAAACATAACATTTGGATGGAAGGAGGAAGGAGGAGAGACATGAGGATTTGGATATTTGGATACCCAAGGTCAATTAACAAATACAACAATTTATTTTTAATTTGTTCTCATTGTCTTCTCACATCCATCATGACTGGGAGAAAAGAGATAATATCCCGAGTATCATACAAATTTTATGATAGACCGTTCCTCCACTTTATAAATATTCAATGTGGCTGCCGCCAGGAAAATTAAAATTACTCTCTGAAAGTTTAAGCTCAACAGCACAGCTGGAGGTGAAAGTATCCATAGGAAGACAACTGACAAAAATTGAAAATGACTCGAGCTATCCACTTGTACGCAACTGAATTATAAATAAGGAGAAAGTAGGACAGTCGTCAAAATTATCAACTTTTTTACTTTCAAAAAGAGGGAGAGTGAGAGAGAGAGAGCCAGACACAAATAAACATGGAAATAAATTTGTCGTGCACCCTGTACAATTTGATTGATTTAATGACAATCCATTGGAAAATGGTTTCCTCTCCTCTCCCTTGCCTTTCCCTTTTCCACTGTATGACAACACGACTTTCGAAAAAGTTTTTACTCCTGAAAAATAGGTTAAAGGGTTACACGTCATGTACACTATACAGGAGAAAGTACACATCGTATGCACAGAGAGAGAGAGAAAGGAGGGGAATGGTTTGCCCTTGTCAGTCAAAGCAATGTTTTTGTTTGCGTTTGCTTTTTAGGTAATTGAACAATGTGAACCGTTTTCCGCTAATCGCCACATATATTTTATATGGCGTGGAAAAGCATTCAAGTGTTCCAAATCAAAGGAGTTGACTCCCCGCTCGTCTCTTCTCTTCCACACACACACACAAAACAGTACATACTCTACAGGAAGGAGAGAGAAAGTACAAGAATGAATTGCGTGCCTTCGTTTGACAAAATTGAATTGTCTGTACTTTCTCTCTATACATTTTCTATATCCTCCTCTCCCTCAATCTCATGTTTTCACGTGTGTGTGGTTGTGTAGTGTGTGTATATACACACAGTGCACAATGGAATGCTGAACATGTGTGTGTGGACTAGTATGGAGTATGATGATGATACGGAAGAGGAGGAGAAGAAGGAAAATTTGGGGAATTATTAATGTACGGCATGAAAGACGGGAGCCCCCTTCGGGATGAAGAGAGAGAAAGTCTCAATTATGCTGTCCCAACTTGGACTCAGTGTCATAACTCAAGTATCTGTCCCACTTCCGCTCCATCCTCAAACCCCCATATATTATTACGCCATACTTTTCCTTCCACATTTTCTTCCTTCCTCTTTCTCTGCTTTCTCCCTTGCTCTAACCAGTTCAGGCCGCGTGTCTTTTTCTCTACCACTCTTTCTCCACTCTTCTCTGTTTGTTATAGCAATGGAGTCGTCTTCTTTTCATGAACATTTCAATCGTGGCTCATCATCCATGCCTGTTGCCTTTTACAGTTGCCTCATACAGACAAAATTCCAGAAATTTGCACAACATGAAAGCTACTTTATCGTTATCCTTTCCATTCTCTCCATTACTCTCAACCGGCATGCTACAATTGACTACATTTTAATTCTGTCCCGTCACGTTTAGGAGACTCGAGGGAGAAATCTGAATGTAAAAATTGTGAATTAAATAATAAAGATTTTTACTCTCACTTCCTCTCATTCATTCATTCGAAAGTAGGATGAGGAGAGGAGTCTGGCGGAAAGTAAGAGAGTATATACAGGTTTTGCGAAATTGAGATGGAGATGGACAAGAAAATATTTTATAATGGAAAAAAGGAGAGGAGAGGAGAAGAAAAGCATTGGATTTACATTGTCTGCCTATTGCTATTGAATTGCAAGTGTAATAGGATACAATAGCCTTGTCTGTCTGGGATATGGATTGTCCCACATTTGGATACTCTTCTTCCTCCAGTGCAGTCTGCACTGGAGGAGAGTGGGGAAAGGTAGAGGAGGAGGAGGAACGGGAATTTAGAGAATTTATTCATTGTTAGGAATATAATATTATTCATAATATATAAAAGAAAGATTGAAGAGGAAAATCTCTTGGCCGCGTGCCAACCCTCAGCTAATGACCCAAGTAATTTTCCATGCCGACTCCTACGACTGGCCATGGCCAAAACTTTATCATTTATCAGTTTTTTCTGACAAATACACAATTCTCTCTCTCTCTCTCTTTCTCTTTCTCTCTCTTTTCCTAACTGTGAATTCTTCCCTTGGATTAAATCCAAATTTAACACACACACTCAGACACACACACAGATTTCAACTTTCCTTTGCCAATATTGTTTTCATTCTCTCCTCGAATTCTGACTTAACCACCTCCTTCTCCTCCTCCTCCTCTCTATCCCCTCCCCCCATAAAGGACCTGTGTACACTATCCTCTTTTGTCAAATCGAATACATTTTTATCTCCACTGCAGCGCCAAGAAAAATTTAACAATTTTTTCCATCTCCACCCTTCTTATTTCTTCATATAAAAAACATCGATCAAACTGTCTTGTGTTAAAAAAATTGTGTACATCTCTCACACACATACACACAAGAGAACAAAACTCTTTGTATATTTTATAGGAGACACAGCCTGCGCCTTTTGTGAGACTTTCTCTCTATCCTGGTTAGTGCACAGAAGATAGTCCTTGAAAAAAGTTTTAGGGAAAAACGCGTGTGTGTGTAAGAGAGCGAATGTGTGTGTGTAGGTATTATAAATTTTATTTAGGTTATGCAGTCGGAAAATTGTCTGGCAGAACAAGTGGGAGAACAACCGCAACTTTTGATTTAATTACAGAAAGGAGAGAAGAGAGAGAGAGAACAAGAGAGTAAAACTCGTCGTGTGCCTTTCCACCAATGGAAAATAATTTAAAGTGTCGCCAACGTATTCATACTGTACGTATATATATGGGGGAAGGAGAGGAAAGCCTTAGCCATTTATTCACGAAGCTTCCAGAGTGGAGAGGGAAGGAAAAGGGAGATTTATGCTGTAGTTAAATAGTCGCAGAATGTATAGTTTTCTATGCTCATCCAAAAGTCCCCAATCTCTATTTTTGAGACTATATAAAGGAAGAGAGGAGAGAGAGAGAGGAAGGAAACCAATTAAAACTAGAAACTATCTTTTCCACTAACTCCTCTCTCTCTCTCTCTAAAATTCAAGTCTTAAGCACTGTAAAACTGGGATAAGGACAAGTAGAACAAGTGGCGGGGGAGGAGGAAGAAGAAAATTACATGGTCCACTTACATTTGAAAAACTCACATGACGTTTTCCCACTCCTCACTCCTACCTTCCTTCCTCCTCTTCCCCTGTACAACCAACACAAGAGCGAAAGCACAGGAGCAGGAAGGAGTATAAAGACAGATCTCTTCACTTTCCTTAATGCACCTTGACAAAGCACTGGAAAAAATGCCATTAGGAGAGTCCTTCCATTTTTTCCTGAGGAGACACAGAGTGAAGGGTACACACACGCATACACATGGAGGGACTCAAGTATGTGTCAAACCACACGAGGGAGCAATGACCATGTAAATGTAGATACAAGAAAATAGAGGAAAACTAAGCCACAACCAACCTTAAGCTTTTCTCCTTTACATAATTTTCTCTAGGATATTAAGGAGATTCATTGGTCTTTAAAAAGACGTTTCTGATTTTAACCCAGGCTTAAGAGGGAAGACTTGAGTTTCACAAACTACCGTTCTCATCTCATGCTAATTCCTAATTTTGACACGGAGAAAGTGGAGAAAGTTTTTAAAAAACTGTTTTTTACATATAACCATCGGTTGACAAAATGGTTTTTCATTTTTTAGAAAAAATTAATTAAAAATTATCCGTAAATTTCTCCAAAAAAATGTGCTCAAATTGTGTAAATTCTGTACAATTATAAAGACAAACGTTTGGATTCCAGTCTGTTTACTATAATTTTTCTAATTTTCTCCGGGGAAATTACTGTGTGAATCAGCATTCTAAACGGGATAAATCCTGCTCCGACAATAATTAAAGACAGACAATAATTAGAGAATTTACGGTAATAGCTAAATAGTTGAGTCAACGTTTATTCAATTATGGGAGGGGAGGACTGGTTAAATGAAATTACCGTAAAACTCCATATTCATGTCACACACGCGCACTCCCCAAGTTTGTCATGTAAAAAAGGGTTGATATAAAAATTGTCGATTTTATCCACTAAATAACTTTAGGGCAAGGGAAATGTGTGTACTTGCTGGAGGAGGGAGAGGAAGATTGGATGACAAGCTATAAAAAATGGATGAAGGGAAAAGAGAAAAACTCTTGGTTAGTCTGCCAAGAGTGTGACGGGATGAAATTGTGGTGTGTGAGGTATTAATGTCCTGGAATAAATTTGGTGTGTGTGTGTGTGTCTGGGTATGGAGGGGGAAGTTCCACTTTCCTGCATTTTTCTCAAATAAGTAGATGTATGAGTATGGGTTTTTCTAAGTATAAAAAGAAGAGTTGGAGGAATGAGTGAAGGATGAACTTACAGAGTAATTTGCGAGGTTCGTGACTTGGCATTTGAGTTCACCCCTCTGGCCCGCGAGTACAGTGACATTACCATGGGACTGGATTTGTGGACGATTGCCGGTGTTACTGTTGGTGGACGTGGAGGCGGGAGCCCCTCCTGCTCCTGCCGAAGATGTTGAGGCGGCGACGGAGGGATGATGTTGACCAGCTTTAATTTCACTATTCCCACACACAATTATCACAAGCCACAAGAGGCAAACACCACTGCTTCTCACTGTAACTCCTCTTTGATGATCAACCATCATCTCCTAATTCAATTCCTATCTTTCTCACAACCCACCCCTCCTCCTTTCAAATCCCTCCCACAAAGAAATGTCTTCTCTTTTCACCGACACAGCCTCTCTATGTCTGGGTGTGTGTCGTAGGACACTTCACAAACTTTAATTCTTCTGTTCAGACTTAATCGTACACAACCACGTGTACAATAGTGTTCCCAACCCTCTCTTTTCACTTTGTCACAATCTGATCACTGTCTTCAGTGGAACACACACAATGTCTATCTTGACATCCTGAAGTGAGAACAGTCAATCCATTTTCCAATCTAGTTTTTGTGTCAAGTGACGATTTTCATGGTGACAGGGTTGTGGAGGGACACTTTCCAGCTTCTGTAATACAAAAAAAGAGACATGGTCAATCAATAGTCATCATCCAATCAATTCGTTTATTTTCAAATCAAATGAATATCTCCCAATTATTTTATACAATACAATACAATACAATCCTTGACTTTGAGGTTTGGAAAAACCATTGTATGTGTTCTCAGTATTGGAATAAACAAGAGTCCTTTGTACTCATAATTTTCGGCCAATTCCCATTTTCATGGACACTAAACGTAGTCGTGTGGAAGGTAGATTAGTCTATGTATACATTGTCATTGTATGCGTGTCTTTGGGGAAGGAATGAGAGAGAGAGGGGGTGGATGACGTCAACAAATTTAATTGTGTAATTTTGAACTTCTCTTTAATTCGTAAGGGATAACCTGGAAGTCTCTACGGTGGAACTAAGGAACAAGTTTTGAAAATGTCCAACCTGAAGTACCGTAAAAGCTGAACTATCGCTTAAGAGCTGTAAAGCAATTCTATTGTGAGATAATTATAAACAATGAGGTTTACAATTATTTCTCATTAAAATTAAGCACAATTATTATTACGAGACGAAAATGTGTCCAACTTTGGCGTGAAGTAATAGGATCAAATGGCGGGGATTTTTGTATAACAAATCCTACAGCTTTGTCATAGAACCTACTGGATTTACTACAGTACAGTACAATATAGAATTTATCTAAGTGATATAATATTCTCCATGTCCTGTGCTAATTTATTCGCAAATTTTCCGTAGACAATTAATTGCGGAACTCCGGAGGTCTAAGTCGACAATGACAGGATGATTTGGTAATTGTGTCAATTAATAATTTTAAACTCTTGTGTCTTCCACTAAAAACATCTAATTAGGAAAACACAATATGATGAGACACAACGTCATGGGACCAATTAGAAGGAATTAAATGACATATTTCGGGATAGGAAAACCACAGAAAGTTATATGGGGGGAAGGGTAGGTGGGTGGGTGAAAATCCCATCCATCTCAAATATGTTCAAAAAGACTTTCATGTCAACTCCCTCCTTTCTCTCCTTGCTTTGTGTTGATAATGAAAAGTGGAGAGAGATGATATTTACAATGCTGACATTAATCGTTCCATGTTTGACTTTTGTCTATATTTAATTGCTGATAATACTTCTTCTTCATCTCCATATTAATACCTGTACATGATAGATATAGGAGAATAGACACAGCAACTTAATTGACCATTCCAATGTCTACAATGGATGTACATACACTCCCTCCTTGGTTCATTCAACCATCGTAATTAATAATGTCATTTTCATCAACAACAACTCAGGACGACAACAACGAAATCTTTCCACCCTTTCATAATGTGAGTAAACAAGTTGCGGAGGATTTGGAGAAATGCGCACAATATAAGTTATGCTCAAAGAGAGAGAGAGAGAGAGAGAGAAAGTTGACTAAGAGCATTAAACAAGCACCAACATGTCAATAAAATCCTGGATCACTTTTATTTCATTATTTATGACAACAATCTACCATCTCAGTTCCTTGCCCAACTTTTTCTCCATCATCCTCCTCCTCCACACACACACACAGAGTACACACACACAAAAAGACCGTCCCCATTTCTGAAATGTCAACTGCCGCCCTCATCGTTCTTTAGTGCAGTACAGAGTATAAGGAGGATTATGAAGAGAAGAGAATGGTGACGAGGGAGGATAGGGGAAACATGTGAAAGGCTTATTTGCGGATTTCTGCCAATATTTAATGAGGTTATTTTCTTTGAATGAGTCGAGAGTCTAGTTTGTTTATCTCTCTCTTTCTCTTTTTCTCTCTCCATCCTTTTTAAGAGGCTCAGTCAGATTTCTTCATCACATATTTCCGCTCTCCCTCTCTCTCTTTCCCTCCCTCACACAAACTCACTCCACCCTATCACAAACTGAATTAGACTATGAATGGCAAGTTGAGATAGGAAAAAAAGAGAGAAAAAATCATAGAAATACATTCCATTGCATTTGCGTGTGCATAACTAGTGCTCTTTCTTCTTTCTCCCTGAATGTCATGCACGCTGTGGCTGTAATTCTGTTATTGTGCCACCATAAGATGATTTCCAAATTCAGATTTCACTATGCAGACATTTCTCTTTTCCTCCTCTCCTCTTCCTTCTCTTTCTCCAGTGAAAGGGAAAGGAAAAGGGGGAAGTGGAGGCTAAGCCTCACATACACTTTCTCTCTCTCTCTTCGTAGACAACAAAGTATTGAATGCTATGGTTTTTTGTGTGTACAAACACTCCTACTCACCAGCCTGTAGCTAGGATAGGATCCCATTCCGCCATTCTCCTCACCACAGACAGGAGCACAGTACAAACATTGTAGGATGAAGAGAGAGAGAGATGGTTTGGAAAGGGAGTCAGAACTTTAGAGGAGAAAGAGCCTAGCGTTGAATGCGTGCATACAGAGAGAAAGAGAGAGAGAGGAGGTGAGGGGGCTGGAAATATAAGCCATAAAGGGAAAAAGAACTGATTCAATTTAATTGATCTCATTCCCTTAGTAGGCTACTTAGTGGTTCAGAGAGTCAAGGGATTTGCTTAAAGGTTGACTACCATGTCATTATAGCTTGTTAACTCCATCTCCTCAAGTCCTCCTACATAAAAAATGTCACACATACATGTCCATGTCCTGTCTTCAATGAGCCTCTTTCTATCTGCTCGTGAGTCTGTGTAGTCCTATAATTATGCTCAAGAGTTGGAATTATACTGAATGGAGACAGGGAGAAGAGAAGGAGGAGGAGAGTTGCTAGGAGGGATGTTACATGTTATAATCTCCAGGTTTCTCTACGATCAACAAATGGAAATAAATTGAAAAAAACGAGGATACAGCATACAACTTGAATTATTCTCCAGTTGGCTCTGTGCCTTTGTGTGTGTTTATGTGCGTGTGTACTGTGTATGTGGATCCTACGAACTGGTGGCTGGATAAAAGGCTAATTGAGCAATTAAATGTTGATTCCACGAGAAACTCCCATGACTCGTCCACATGTGTGTGTATTCTACTCTCCCTCTATTTTATGTGAGGGTGATCAGAGGGAGGATGAAGGGAGATGAAGAGGAACCTATAGAGGCCATAATGACCTAATTTGGAATTAAAAATATTAGTCCAGCCAATATTTTGGTGTTTCTTTTCCTCATCACTTTTCGCCTTTTCCTGGCTTTGCGGCCGTCACCATGGAATCCCTAGGATTTATATTTTACAGTTCCAATAAGTCCCTAAGCTCACCACAATTGTGAAAGATACGTGTGTGGGTGGGTCTGGGTCTGCATTACATGGCAAAGAGAGCCATGGTTTTTGGGTTTATTTGTGAATACTCATAAATTAACAACCCATTCGGTAGTCCGGAACTCACCTCTACACTCCATTATCAAAAAAGAAGGGACAATTTAAATGAAAGGTCACCTCAATAATTTCTGTATCTCCTCTCCTCTCTCTTCCCCGCCCCCTTGTCTCGTATCATATGTGACGGGAATGAGAATGGAAGTGGGATTCTAATGGAAATTTTCTCTCTACTTTCATTTTCATGACAACTCAAACGACAACTTTCACTCGCTTTCTCTTTTTTTAACATAGTACATACTACACCGTATTATGTAAATTGAACTACCTTTCTCATTTTTTTTGTAAAAATATCGCTCATGGGAATCTCCTTACATTGTTGTCCTACAGAAATGTGCCAAGATTGACCCATAGCTCCAGGGCTTACTGAGAATTAGTTGCATACAAGTACATAGAAATCTTGATTTCCACAATAAATACGATATGCATTTCACATTGATTTCTCATTCTCAACCAAACACAAGGTAAATGCCTGAAGTCATGGCCTCAGCCTCCAGTCGTTGATTTTATTTTTTTTAAAAAAAAAATCGCATCATGAAATGAATAACCTTTCAAAAAAAGTACAAGAGGTTAGGAGCAAGTGAAAGATATTTTTTATCGGACAGGGCAGCAAAATAGAATGAAAAATTCATGGGAAAGACAGATAGGCGGTTTTGAAGGAAAGGACAAGTTTTTCCTTCCCCTTTCTCTCTCTTCTTCATATCCTGCCCTCTTTTCTCCTCTCTTTCTCTTTCATATGTACCAAGTTTACGCTTGATGCGTTGTTAGATTATTTTCTCCAACGGTATCTGTCCCTCTCTTATTTTTTTCCCTTGCGCTTGCATTATTACTGAACTGTCTCGGAATGGATGGTTTTGTGCATGGATGTGTGTAGGATTTACCTTATCATGGTGTACCCTAAGTCAAGATCCGGCGTCTTGTATGTACCATTTTCCAGCCTTTTCTCTTTTTCTGCAGCGAAGCAAGAGAGAAAGAGAGAGAGAGAGGGAGATAAGCAAGTTTAGATGTAGACACGAGTTTTTCTGCTCATACAGCAGATTGTACAACAGAAGCTTTCATCTTTTTATCAAACTGAGAAAATACAGAGGACAAGGAGGAGGAAGAGGTTGCGGCTGCCTCAAACGTTTCTCTTCACCTAAGTTTACATATATACGAGTATAGTTGGAATTCACTGCAGGCAAAAAATGGAGTTTGTCCTCCATTGCTGGCGGTTTGGTTTGGTTTCAACGGAAACGGAAGTGGAAGGTAAAGTAGAGTCGAGGAGAGAGAGAGTGAGTGAGAAGCTGCTTTGCATGTCTTTTCTGTGTGTGTATATGTTTGTGTGTTATGGAGATTGTATGGAAAATGGAGTTGGCATACACACACACAGAGTGAGAGACATGCATGCGGAGGACTGCAATTGCATGCTGAGTCTATTTTAGAACTCCTGGGCTTTCCCCGCATTGATTTCACACAACACGCCGTGTAAACAATTTGAATTTGAAGCGAGGAAGGAAAGGAAAGGGGATAGAGAAAAGTTGCAAAAAAAAAGTTTTTTCCAGCTTTTACTTTGTGCTCCAATTTGACATTTCTGCAAGGAGGGAAGGGCATGAAATTTTATGAGGACACAGAAAAATGAAGGAGAAAGCAATCAACAAGGGAGGAGTGGGTAGGGCAGAACTTTGGCGTGGAATTGTAATTAAGTTGTGTGTGTCTACTTGGAGTTGGAGAGGGGAACGAATTTGGGATGTGAAAAATTTAGTGATGGGGAACTAAACTAAATGAGTCTACTTCGATTCGACAGGATTTATATGTGTGGTCATAACTGGTAATCTTTCACAGAAAAAGTGATGGTAAGGAAGGATTACAAAATACGTCGCGTCGCTCCAGTCATCACAGAATGTAATTCCTTCTCCACTTTTTTGAAAAAAAATCAATTCTACATTGATATTAGAAGACCAAAGTTTAACAAAAAATGTGCAAAATTTGAGAGAACTTCTCTCGCATTTTTGAAGTACAGTTTGCAGGTTTGTATAAATAATATAAAATTTTTTGTTCCAAAAATAAGCTTGCGAGTGAAATGTGAACCTGTCTCTCTCAATTAACTTTAATTTGTGTGTGTGGATATGGTTGTTAAATGATATGGCCAAATGTGTACAATCATACAATCCCCGTCGAATCAACTCGAAGGAAGTGAGACTAAGGCAGTCATTACATTCGATATTTGTATAGACAAAATTTGATTGTTTGTATAATTTTTCTGTCCGTAAACTCGTAAACTCGGGAGCACGCAAGGAAATTCATTAAGACCCCCTCCGTCCAATCAATAGCCTAAAGCAAATGGATTGTTTGTGTGTGTGTACTTCTTATTTGGGTGAAGCCGATTATATAACAACTTTATTGAAATTGCAGAGTAGTTTCCCCGATCACGCACCCACACAACCACAAATAAACGTCCACTAGCAAGCCGAGTGAAAGGAATTAATTCCAGTACAAAAAGGTCAGTGAATGAACGGCGGCTTTAAATAAAAGACAAAAAGTTTGTATAAAAGAGAATGCAATTTTTTACCAGGAGCTACGACTCCATTGTGATTCCACTCTGATGGTGTAAAATACAAAGAGAGAGAGAAGGCATGCAGAGTGTGGATGATAAAATAAAAATATAAACAATGTCTTTGCTCCAAAAAAAGAAACTATTCACACACACACATACACACACATGAGGAAAACTCTCGTGTGTTGTAAGGAATTGCTTTTTGTGAAACACCACACACACACAGAAGACACACACATGAATATAAAAACTTGCATCATTTGTCTGTAGACTAGGAAAAATGGGAGGAAAAGAATTATTAATCCTTCAGATTAGTTCCTGTCTCTACTTTTCATCATGTTGGGAGAGAGAGGGAGAGAAAAGTTTATGCTCCATCCCAGCAACAAAAGTTGTCCCTGTCCTCTCTCCTCTTTCCTTGAAATAAAAATGGACAAAATAAAGTTTGCCTTGCATATAAATATGAAAAAAGCTTAAAAAGAGCAAGAATGGAGACTAAAAGTCAGACTTTCTTCAACGCCACTTTTTCTCATCCCTCGACACAAGAATAATTCACCAAGAGTTTATATGTGACTTCTCTTCATCAAATTCGGAGGACCCCTCATTTTCTAATTATGTACATCCTCTGCATATGAATACGTTGGGCTGTACGTGCTTATTACATTTGACAAGAAAATCTGCAACAAAATCTGTCAAGCAGTTCTACATTAATATGTTTAAAGAAACTAACTACTGTACGTTCTACCGCACAACTTGTAATGGATGTCCTGGCATATGCAACATTGAAAAAATAATTTCCACTCGGATTTCATGATGACAATTCTACTTTTTCTTAATACTGAATTCTAGTGTCATGTGAATAATGTGTAGTGCATTACAAGATCCTTTTTTTAATCCTTACGGTATTTTAAAACTCCTATGTGAATACAATTTAAATGGATTTTGAAAGTTTTGGACTCTAGCCTCTTATTTTTGGAAAACTGCACAAAATTTTGTCTTGGAAAAACCAGGGCAAGTCCGATGAGACCCTCAACAGCAACTACAGAATTCTCTACAGCTAAATCTCAGTTCCAAAAAGTCATATTCCCATGCAAATGTCAACCACATTGGTCCAACATTGTCATCACACACTCCAAGTCCAAAGGGACTTTCTCTTCAAAACTTTCCCCAGTCATTTGTAAGCATTTCACTTACATTCCCCCTCTCTCTCTCTTTCTAAAAATTATATACATTTTTCACCCGAAACCTTATGACGCCCTCCTCTTTTCTCCGAACAAATTTAAAATGATAGAGCAATATTCTCTTCAACGCCAAATCCTTCTAATTCTGTATCCTCCTAAGTACCAACAACAATAGCAGCCGCAGCATAAATACCCTTGAATTAAATCAACTTCAACACAACAAGAGAGGGAGAGAGAGAAAGCCGACAAACTTTGTGAAAAAAGGAATAGAAAGACGAGTACCGGAACAGAGTCGTTATCAACTTTTTGGAGGACATTTCAATCTGCATGTGTGTGTACGTGTGTGTGAGTGTACTAACTCATTTTTTTGCGAGAATGTCGCATACGATAAACACATGTCACTAGCCTGGCTTTCTCTCCCCCCCTCCACACAAACACTACTCTCCCCTAGTAGAGGCGGAAGCCACAAGAAATGCTTTTTAATCCCAAGAGCGAAGGCACATAAAAGACTCTCTCTTTCTCTTACTATATCCCCTTACGACACACGTAGACAAGTACACGCTATTTCTTAGGGTGGTGGGTATATTGTAAAGTAGATACATATGAGTACAGGCACAGTTAATCTACGTTAACAAATTGTGGTGCATAGAGGAGGGAGAAAAGATAGAAGAGTGCAGTTAGTCTCCGCTGAGTTTAGGACCCTCCTGAGCCTCCCCCTCATCTTCTCCTCGCCCCCTCTCTCTCTCTCTTATATAGATTAAACATTGTGGATAACCGTACAATTTAGTCAGGCTCCTATTTTAAGTGGAGAAAGAAAGAGAGTATTCGCTCTCTACTTATCATTCTCCCATCCAAATGACGGTCCTTGACTTGGGGAGGTATAGCCAATAGTCCTCTCTAACGTTGACTTCCATCCTCCTCTTCCTCCTCTTCCTACATGTACCCCCATCAACTTATCTCTGTCTGTCCCAACAAACTTTTCCCCCTGTACATCGTATGTACATTCTGTGTATGTATGACGGAAGGACCATATATGGCGTTTCGCCATGCTTTCCCCATTCTGGAAGCCAGATAAATGTGGCTGCACTTTCTCCCCTAATTTGTTATACTCTTAGTTAATATTAAACGAATTTTACTGTTTACTTTCTACAAAATCCTGTGGTGAAAGTATAGCAGCAGGAACGTACCAGTTTCACTTTCTCTATATATATATAATTTTCCTTGGCATTGAAACTCAGCCCACCCAATCCAGCCCCAGAGAAACTTTCTCCCTAATGTTTACAAGCCAAAGCAACTGGGAAGCCAGACTTGAGAACATCTCATCATTTTTGGAAACTCTATCTTCCCCCGCCTCCACCTTTATACATGTATAATCGTGTGTGTGTGTGTCGTGAAGACAAGTAGTTTGAGAGAGAAAGGGAGGAGGGGATCGATTTAATGTAAACATTATTACATATTTACGCAGGCTTTTTACAAGATAAAAATTTAACAACATCTCCACTTCGTCTATTGAGACTGAGACCTACTTGGAAAGTGAGACTGAACAACAGTGTGGCAGTGTGTGTGTGTGACGAGACAGTGGGGGATGCAAAGTCTTGGAAGGAAATTTCCGGAGTAAAAAATGTGTGTGGGAAAAGTGACAGTGGGGGGAAGGAAGAAGCGAGGAGAAAGTAATCAGGATGCTCATCAAGGCCAATGAGGATCCCGGATTCAAGGGAAGTGGAAAAGGCGAGGGCGAGGGATGGCTTAGAATTCTAGAGAAAGGGAGGGAGAGACCCTGTGTCTACCAACGGTTAATGTAATTTCTATGATGATGATGATGTGGAATATTGTGTGGGGTTAAGAAGGTGAAGGATCAAAAAATAGAAGGATTATCTAGATAGGATTTTACTAGAGACCAACTTTCCTTTTTTCCCCTCCTCCTTCCTTTCCCAGCCTCGACTCTGTAATTTGGTTTCCATGGATTTTTAAGGTGAATTTGAAGGATGCGTAATTTGAGAATATTTGCGAAAAAGGCGAGCAGTTGAAGAGTGGTGTTTCAAAATTTTGACTTTGTAATTCCATAATTAATTTTTTGAAATTTCAAACAATGGTTTTTATGCTAATTCTTATTTCATAAAATGTTTTCACTGTTTTGTTAAATTAAATAGGCAATAGGTTGTTTTAAAATTCTTTCACTTAACTTTTAAATTTAACATTTAAATTGTGTAGTAATTTTTCGAAAATGCAAAACTATTGTTGCGAAAATTGGTTGGGTGTACTTTAATTACATTGCAAAAAATCATCCTCAAAATTAAGTTAATAAAGTGTTTGGTCCCATAATTCCTTTACACATGGGTCTCAAGTACCTTTGGTGGTTAAAGGTAATGGCTCGACAGGAGAAAATTGTGAGGTTGAATTAAGGGAAGAGGAAATATATGACAAGAGGAAGAGCCTCGAATAGTTACTACTGTTATACCCCATACCCGTTCTCATTGGAGAAAGTATGAGAATATTTTGAGAGGAGAGGACTTTGGAAGACGACAGCCGCGTGTCGTTGGATATCCAACATGGAGAAAGATGGTAAGTGGAGAGCACACAGAGTGTACAGTTGAGAGAGTCCCACGGAGGAATCAAACGTGGAGAGAGAGGGATGTAGGGGAGTGGAAAAGTGTGTGTGAAATTGAGTGCTTGAGTTTCACTATATTCCAATAGAATTAATTAAGACTCTTCATTAAGAACCACAGTAGACATTGGCAGTGTAGATTTCCAGGCTGATGCCTATAATATAACATTTCTCTTTTACCACAACTTGAATTCCCAACTTTTCTTCGCTCCCTTTGGATGTCCCTTGTTAGTTTTCTTTGCAATTCTCTCTCTCTCTCCTTCCTGCCCCACAAGCCATATTCACTCTACTTAAAATTTCGGTGAGTCTAGACTGAGATATGTAGAAAGTGAGAGAGAAAGAGAGAGAGCAAATTAAAATTGCCATGGATTTGAATTACATATCAATATGTACTCGAGTCTACATTCTCTCTCTCTCTCTCTGCTAGACAGACACATTTTCACACTGCACTGAGTTACTCTCTTATTATCTGTTCAAATAAAGAGGAAAGAAAGTGAAAACGAGAGTCACTACTTTCTCTTGACTATACTTGTGTGTGTAGTTTCATTACGTGCCTCTGTAAATTTTGCTCTGGGTTGTATAACTCCCACGCTATCCAGCATACTGAATAGATAATCTCCTTGTTCTAACTCTCCTCACTATTCTTCTCTCTATGCGTGTGTGTTTCAACACGGGAGTACACTCTTATTTAGCTTAAATTTTATATATCCTCAGAATATTCCAATTAAGAATTAATTGGCTTTAGTTACAATTTATTCCTAGCTCTCCACCACACACGCACACACTGAATTACCCGCTGAAGGTAAATACAAACGAAAGAAGAGAAAGAGGAGAGAGAGCGAGAGAGAAAGGAAGAAAGTGCCAAGTGGTTCGTTTCGTCGAGAGAAAGAAGAGTGAAAATGAACCTAATTGCTCCAGGCGGTTCACTCTACAGAATTTCTATAAGGCTGTCTACCACCTTCTCTCTCTCCTCTCTCAGCCTTTTCCTTTTTGCTCTGACTGGAGAGACCTACAACCATCCCATCCCTCTCCTCACCATCCACACATCTTCAGCTTAAAGTACACGAGAGACGGAGAGAAGAAATATTGAGGAGATGGAACGAGCTACGTTCATCAGCTCCCTACAATGAAGGGAGAAAGAAAAAGGACAGATATCTGTGAAGCAAGAGTGAGGGAGAAAGTATGTGTTATTAACTCAGACATAAAATGAAAAGGAAATTTGAATCCTTTTGAAAACCATGAGTTACTTTCACACCAAATAGAACCAGCAAAACTTACTATCTCTCCCTCAGCCCCAGCCTCAATCTACCTTTTGTGCAGTCTCAGTTGTCTTAAGTACCCACTCTCCTCTCACCAAAAAAGACAAAAGGAGAAAAAGGAGGGATGTAGACGGAGGAAGGACAATCAAACTGCATACAGTATTAGAGTATAAAAGGCGTGTACGAAAATGATTCTAGAGAAGTGCATACCGTTCTTCAAAACGAAGGCAACATTATTACTCTGGAAAATTTGGGCAAATCCTGTTATTCTAGGTTTACTTCTGTTAAACTAAAAACAGTCAAAACATTTATCATTCTTCGTTGTATTCCGGTCTACATATAACGAAGAATACTAATCGCAGCTTCCTACCATTCTGTGGTAAACTGGGTGAATATTTAAATGAAAAACTTAAATGCATATTTAATTGCAATTAAAATCAAACGAGCGCGCTCCTCCGTCCTCGGTCATCTATGCCTCAG
>WJFB01000702.1:0-50191 GCA_009870185.1 Pygmarrhopalites habei | reverse complement strand
AAAAAGAGGCAATGTTTTGCTTGGACGAGTAAATAAAAACTCTTTCAGACAAACTTGGATTTGCGGTGACTTTGGTGTCACAACGTGGTACCAAAAAAATTCTTTTTGTTGTTTGTTAAATAAATATGGGTCGTAAAGTTGACTGGAGTGAAAAGGAGAAGAAGGGACCTGGACGGAAAGCTAGGAAGCAACCACCTCCCAAGTTTCCACAATTAGCTGAAGGTAATTTTGATTTAAAATGTTTACTAAGGTTGAAACATTGTTGCACGGATTTTCATACTTTGTCGTGTGTTTATAGATAATGCAAATAAAAGGAATCGGAGAGGTCAGAAACGTCCAAACAGACCTGTCGAAGTTCCAGTTGTCCCTAGTAAAAAGAAAAATGTTTCAAATGAGAAGGACAATTCGGAATCAGACTGGATAAAGTTTAGAGGGAGCAAGACAGGTGTTGGTAAAAAAGTTGAAAGTTTATCCGTCCAAAAGAAGAAGCCACCACCAAAATTAAGATCTGATGAAGATGATAGCATGCAAAGTAGTGAAGAGGAAGAAGGTCAATCAGATTTGGTGGATGGCAGTGGGGAAGAGGATGATCAAGAGATTGCATCAAGTGATGAGGAAGAAATGAACGATGAATTTGACGTTGACAAGTCAGATGATGAAAAATCAAGTGACGAGGATAAGGACTCTGATAAGGGAGATGAATCGGATTCAGATCTTTTACCATTTGAAAAGAAGGCAGCCGAGCTTAATAGACAAGCAAAAATTGAAGAGTACGAATTGTTTATTTTAATTATTATCAAGAAAATACTGTGTGTTTTCTAGTTTATATAATTAATTTTTTAATATTTCTTTAGAGAAATGGACCAAGCAGAGCTGGCGGATCAAGCTAAAGACTCTGAACAGTTCCAATTTCCAGATGAAGAAGAATTGGAAAAGAGTGTACATGATCATTCCCAAATTGAACATCGTATTAGAGAAGTAATTGCAATTCTGTTGGATTTTAAGAACAAAAAGGATCCAACCAGGTAAACCATCACTCACTTTCTTTGTGATTTTTTTTGTAACAGTGTGTTTTTTTGTACGGAAAGATTTTAATAGACTCATTTTGATTAATTAATACAGGAGTCGTTCAGAATATACAACATTACTTCATAGGGACCTTTGCATATACTATGGCTACAATGAATTTTTAATGGACCGACTGATGCAAATATTTCCTCTTGGAGAATTACTAGATGCTTTAGATGCTAATGAAGCTCCAAGACCTCTCACAATTAGGACAAATACATTGAAAACAAGAAGGAGAGAACTTGCTCAAGCTCTAATTGCACGAGGAGTAAATTTAGATCCTATTGGTAACTGGTCAAAAGTAAGTATCGTATACGAATTGCTTCTAACAAGAATTCCTCATGTATGAAAGTAGCTATTTATTTACCAATATTTTCATTTTAACAAAATCCAGGTTGGACTAGTTATTTATTCAGCCCAAGTTCCAAGTAAGTACATTCATTAATTATTTCTGTACACACATAAAAATTTTTGGAAGTTCCTAAGTTCTATTCAACTGACGATATGATTTTCCATTCGTTTAGTCGGAGCTACCCCTGAGTATTTGGGAGGTCACTACATGATCCAAGGTTTGTATTTTATACCGACTACACCTAGTTTAGTAAGAAGTATAATTTTTTGCCCCTTGCTAATAATCTTATGCATGTAATAATAAATAATCACTCGAATTTTAGGAGCTGCCAGTCTCCTACCCGTAATTGCACTCGCGCCTCAAGAAAATGAGAGGATTCTCGACATGTGTGCAGCTCCAGCAGGAAAGTCTACACATATCGGTAAAAAAAATTTTAAACAAACTAAACTATTTTGTCTTGGCGTTTTCAAAATATCTGAAATTTTGTTTTTACTATATTATTTTTGTTTACAGCCGCATTAATGAAAAATACTGGAGTATTGTTTGCCAATGAAGTTAATAAAGATCGAACAAAGTCAGTCATTGGAAATTTTCATCGAATGGGAGTGAAAAATGCTGTGATTTGTTGTTACGATGGACGAAAAATGGATGAAATAATGAAAGGATTTGATCGTGTTCTTCTTGATGCTCCTTGCTCTGGAACTGGTGTCATCTCAAAAGACTCTTCAACAAAAACTCAACGTGATCAAATTGACATTCAAAGAACCACAACTAAACAGAAAGAACTCATCGCCACTGCAATTGACTGTCTAGACGCTACATCAAAAACTGGAGGATACCTAGTTTATTCAACATGTTCTGTTTTGGTAAGTTGTAATACATTATCAATTACTCATATTGAAAGCGTATTACTACTTAAAATGTTGACCATATCTCTTTTGTATTATTTTTAGCCTGATGAAAATGAAGCGGTTATTAACTACGCACTGTCAAAAAGAAATGTTAGGTTAGTCCCAAGTAAGTTGAATGACGTTTTTCAAACCCTCTTAAGCAATTTTGATGTCGAAAATTTGTCACATATATTAATTTCAATTTATTCTTTATTAAAATTGTGAACTCTGTTTTCTTTCAGCGGGTATTGATTTTGGCACACCGGGTTTTACCAGATTTCAAGATAAGAGGTAAACCGACACAAGACCATCTTTCCATTCAGCAGTTTGCATATACTGACTTGACTATTATGTTGTATTTTGTTACTGATTATTATTATGTGCTATAGATTTCATCCAACAATGAATTTGACAAGAAGATTTTACCCTCATGCACATAATATGGATGGGTTTTTCGTGGCAAAGCTAAAGAAATTTAGTAACTCTCTTCCAGTAAAAACAATAGAGGAAGAGGAGGAGGAGGCAGAAGAACTTGAGGAAGTTGAAGGAGCCAAAAAGAAAAAGAAGAAGCATGTTAAATCTGTTCCAGTAGAGACAGCACAGGAGGAGGAAGTGGAGGAGGAGGAGCCAGAAGAAGTAGAGAAACCTAAGAAAAAAGAAACAAAAGGAAAGAAGAAAAAGAAACAAGTGAAGGATTAACCGTTAGTAATAACATTGATTGAAATTTTTATTGAAGAAAAAAAATGTACATCTCGAAATCCTTCAGGTTATATTTTATTTCATATGGTTTTGAACCCTTTTTCTTTCTCTCTTTATGTTGAAATAAAATTATTATTTCGCTGTTTGACTATAATTTGAGAATATACAAAGGCATTATGCAATTTTTAAACACGTTACTTTTACATAACACTGTGACAGTGCATTCTAGATTATTTATTCTGACGTCGTATCGCGTATGTAACAGACAGGGCTACATTCAGGCAATGACAATATCAAACTAAAGATTATTAGTTGAGCCGCTCAAGTCGAGCGTAAAATAAAAATTACACTGTCTATGAATATGTAACTCAAATAGTGTTGAACGGGTATGTGCTTTACCTAACAGGACTAGGAAAGAGGATATCTCTCTTAGCAAATGCATGAAAATTACTCATTGCAAAAATTTTAGCAGGTGGTTAGAATATTTTTTTCTTCTATATTTCACGTTTCCTCGCGAACTGATGACGATTTCGTACTACCTAGTAAGTAGTCGAGATAAGAATTAGTATTGGTACATACTATTTTTAATAATAATAAGGTGGGTGTTATTGACTGACAACTAAATAAGGTAGAAATTGCAGTATTTCCAGGATGAGTTGGAAAAATAAATGATGGGAAATACATCGTACTAGACTATCAAAAAAAACTCATGTCATGTCAAGTGTGCGGAGTTGAGCTTGTTGTGATCATTTATTGATAATAAAATTAATTACAACTACACCATTACTGATGCCGATGAAAGGATCGTAGCTGTAATCTCAATAATTATTGACAGTGGATTATGACTATTGTTGATTGCCCCTCTCCATTTAATTCGAATTCTCCTGATGACCTACTATTACACAGTCTTCTCTTTCTTGATAAGTTGACTGTTAATAGGGGACCGGTGTTGGTATCATTTATTTATTTTCATATCACACGTTGGACTCTAACTTGTGTCATCCATGGACAATAATATTTAAAATTGGAAATAACATATTTGTATCACCTTTTTTTAAAAAAAATTTTTTTTGTTGTCGCTTTGTTGACATTTACTATGTACAATGTACATGGACGTGTTGACCAAGGGAAGGTATCATCAGACAAAATTAAGTTTTGTAATAATTTTGTAAGGTCGGCGTGTGTGTGGTGTGTGTGGCTTAAGATGAGGAGGGGGGTTATTAGTTGGAAGTACGTGAGAGGAGGGGGGAACTGGAGATAAGATGAGTTCATCAAAAAAAAGTAGTCACTGATAAAAATCCGAACAAACGTACGGTGTGCATGGTATTTTACTATTTACATAATTCTTTTGCTGTCAAAATCCCAATTGAATGGCCATAGGACGAGAGCGATCCATCATGGATTTTATTATAATTTAGACAGAGTTTTCATCTAACCAATCCTCCTTTCCCCCTTGTCAGTACCTAACTAACACACACACACATTACTTACACAAGTACAGTAGTAGTTTTTAACCCATGTGCATGTCGTATAGTTCATTTATAGTTTTCTTATCGTCATTTCAACATTTTCAGCTCAGCTTACTCCACTGTTATTTATTTACACCATCAAAAGGGTTTACCAAGGTCTTCCTCCACACACACACACACACACATGAGTTTCAAACTGCATATTATTATGATGAACGAGTGTGAGTGTATATATGTTCATATTCATATTGAGATGACAATTTTTAACACGACTATTGTAATTGTGAGTTAGGCAGACAACATATTTAAATGTAAAGTAGAGATGAGGCATCACAAACTCTTTGAAGTCACTCCTCTCTCTCTCTCTCTCTCTCTCTCTCTCTCTGTGATAAATTGTATCGTTGAGTAATCCTAATACAATTCAGTCGAGACGATTAATTCTGTCTCCTCGTCCCATCCCTTCCATGAGTAAGTAATATATAATTTTAGTTCTAATAACACATTATATAAGGTACTAACTGAAGGGGTCAATTATGACTGAAACATATTTTTAAAAATAAGAATGTATGAACAGCAGGAGAGAAAGAGGGATGGATGAGAACGCCCTTTAAAACCAATCATAGTTATAATAAATGTCAAGAAGATTACATTTTTTTGGCTTAACCTTGCCCACACACACTACACACTACACACACATGAAATAGAACATTGAACTTCAGGACACGGGTGTGCCTTTAGTCACACACGGTATTGTAATTTTATCATGAAATATTTGTGTGTGACAATTTTACCCCAGCATTTTGTCACACACAATTTTCTTGAGCAACAACAATGAGGAGCTGTGAGGAGGAGGAGGAGGGGAAGAGAAACTAAAAACTACCTGTATATTGTATAGTAGTGCAAGAGACTGTCAATTTTGGGTTTACACTACTACACTGTTCAAGAATGACTCTTGACAGACTGACTCTCTCATGAAGTGTACAATTACATAATCACGGAGCCAAGTGTGATCATATATATGCTTTGATCTACATTTAAATATATGCAACTGCACTGACAATTATTGCTTTATTGCTATGTATTGCATAGCACTGCATTTTCTCTCTTTTTATTTTTAATCCCCAACGTAGTTGCACATGTGTAGTAATAATTTTGAGGTGCATTGCATTTAAGGTAACTACCCAAGACGTTACGTATTGTACAATGACTGACTGTGTGATGGGTAACACAACAAGATACTAGACTGACAAATGAGAAAAGACAAGAACGTAGTCAATTTTTTTTTCCTTCTCTATTTTTATTTTTCTCCATATATTTGTTGCTCACATCAATTTACACACTGATAACACGACACACACAACTCCCTCCACACACACACACACAGCTAACACAAATGTGTTGATGTTGTGTGTGTTCTTATGTAATCCTAATTGTTATGCGTCAAGTGCAACCACTCACATCCCAGTCGAGAGGATCAAGAGCAGTCAGGAGTCGGAGAGCAAGAAACTCCACACACTGAATTAAATCATAATACTAAAACATTATTAGTCGTGTGCATTATTTTAATATTGTACAGATAAAATGTGCCAAGTGAGTGATTCCTTCCTCTCTTTCTCGTCGTCTTGTGTTCCCTCACTTATATATATATAGAGTGTGTGTGTGAATGCAGTCAGCATAAAATTAATCAAAGTAAAAAAATGTTCATGTTCTTGTCCCCTGCCTTCCTCCTCTCCCCTTCAAAATAAATAATCAGTAAGATCATACAAGTTAAAAGTTATTTTGGTAGGTTATTTTAATGTAGGCAGGACACTCACACACACTGCAGTCTGTTGTACAATACATAGTAGTTAGACGGAATTGAGAACAGACACTGACTGTACTTTTTACATTGTTAGAAACACTCTTGTGTGTTGTGTTGATCCGTGACGGAGGTTTGGCATTGAAATTGTGCACAAACCATTATTGAATTGATGATTAATGTTGTACATACATACAAGAATGAGAGTGTACGAGTCAAATTTAAACTAAAGTTCTTGAGACAAACTCAAAAGGAAAAGCTCATTAAATGTAGGGGAGTTAAATTAAGACAGACACGTAAGTGGAAATATACTATGTACTTCTAGCACTTTTATACACATAGTACAGTAGACCAATATATATACAGTGTGGTGTGTGTGTGTGTGTGTGTGTTAAGTTTAAGAAATTTTAGCATCTTACACAGAGGACACATATATACTGTTAACCATTGCCCATTACATTTTATTTCTCCATTTGAGTGTCAGACTTGACAGGTTGACCGTCCATACTTTGTTTTCCTATCTCCTTTTCACCCCCTCTCCTCAGTCTCCTCAAATCTCCTTCTACGTCAAAATTTTCGTCTTTGGCAATCTCAGCTAGTGCCACATCATCATGTTCAACATCCAAGATTTATAAACAATAAATTTGAAATTTTAGGATTCGACAAAAGTAAAGTTGTTTGAGAGAGACAGAGAGACAAATTTTTTTTGATCAAGAATTCCACAAACAAAACACACTTTGTTCTTTGCATATTGACAATGACTTTCAAGTTTAGGGAATGAGGAGAGCCACACAAAAAATTGAAGAGAAATCTCTTGTTAGCAATGTGTCATACTATTCATTAAGTATGATGGTTTTACATGTGTGTGTGTGTTATATGTAGAGGAAACAAAGGTGGATGCACGCACACACACACCCCATCATCATCGCTATATGACACATAGGATGAAAGACTGTCTTTATATAATAATATTTTTTAATAATAAATAATATTATTATAAAAGGACAGACAAAGTCACTATTGTTGCCACTTACAAAGCTAGTCAGTCAATTTGGCAATAAAACAAGAGAATGAACATTCCTCCTCCCTCCTCCTCCTCTTCCATTACTATTGATTCCTTTGTTATGCATCCGCCACCTTAGTTTACGTTTTTCATATATGATTATTGTGTGTGTGATGTTACTTTATTTACTGTGTTCCTCACTCACTCTATTCCTGGTTATCTATTCAATTGAATGAAAGCTTTTTTCGCCAACAAGAAGCACACATACACGTGGGTCTATTATAATTATAATACATATTACGTAACTACATATTATAAATTCATAATGTAATATAATATAATAATGAGAGTGCTCAATTGTAAAAGTTTTGGAGGTGTGAGGGAGTGAGGAGCGTGTGTGTGTGTGTGTGCAAAAATAATATACCTCTCTAGTAAATATTATTATGGTGGAGCGCATAAGCGTCGCAAACCTTTGCCAAACTCAGCAAGTCGATTATCAACTTGACTCCCCTCCTCTTTCTCCTCCTCCTCTTCAGTGTACATATTTCACAGAAGAGATTTTAATTCAGTTCACTGTGGATTCTTCTTCTCATCAGTCAGTCACTCAGTCACGAGAGAGACCTGTCCCGTCCTCTCCTCTTCTACTCATTTAGTGTCCATTGTGGACAAGTGCAAAGTTTTACGTGTGTGTGCCATCCTCTATTATTATTATATGTCTACAGTATTAAAAAGTGTGTGTACCCTCACATTTTACACACATTCGTCAACCACTCTGAGTGAGTGAGTGTGTATGTCAAATCATTTTTTGTTGTCGTTTCATCAGTGATCAAAAGTTATTTTCTCTCTCTCTGGTCTTGATGATCATCAGAGATCTGAGGAATTGTCCGGCACACACCGCCGTCATCCCGGCACCCCGGGGCGGTGATGAGGAGCAGATAATCTTGAAAATGTGTTTTTGTGATAAATTGTGACGTGCATTCCACCGTTTTGGTAATGATAAAGTGGATCGTGATAACAACAACAACTACGACGACGATGACGAGTACATATTCTCAGGATACATTTAGTGTAAATTATTAGAAAAATCCTTTCCCGTCGTCTCATCGACTAGTGTGTGTGTGTGACCACCCAAAAAAGGATAAAATACAAAAAAATAATATATATAAATAATAATATAGTGGATCGTCCAGAGATCAGGTGTGACGACACAGGGAGGAAGGTCGGATCACATCTAACAGTGAAAGACATGAGTGGAGACAGTTTGTCCACTGGTATCGGAATTTTAGCCAGAAATAGGTGACACAAAAAATTATTAAATTTGTTAGCATAAGCAGTAACTCTTTTGAACGTCCCTTAATGTATGATGTGTAATATTTCAGCCTGAGTTCAAATTCTAGACGACAAAGTCAAGTGTCCCTCTTGGTTGACTCTTCCTCTGCTGAATATTCTCATCACATTGATGACCGGAATTGGTCTTGGAGTTACCTTCGAGTTAGTAGAATATATTTTCAGACCCTCTTTTAAATTTGATGACATGTGTCTTTTGTCCAGATTGACTATATTCCTTTATGTGTGATACTTTTCTTTTTGTCCAAATAATTTACAACAGAGTAATTTTCGGATAAATGACCTCAACGAACTGTACGACCGTTATGTCCAGCGTCTTCAAAATGCCTATTTTGTTGTTTTTCTCCTCCTTCAAATCTCCATTAGTTTGTCAAACATTTGTATTCTTCTAGCCTATAATCAGGTACACAAAATTAAATTACATACAAAAAAGAAATCAAGTTCCTCCCTTCGTTTTGTTTTTAAAATTACAAACTTTTGTCGGATTTAGGAAGATGTGAGTGTAGCCGTCCCTGAGGTGACAGTCCATGGTGTCATCTCAGCTTTCTGTGCCCTCGCCCTCGTCATTTGTAATGATGAGAAAGTATTCCGTGCTTTCAAGTGGGCACAGGTGGCCACTTCCATCACGGTCGCTTTTGTCATTGTGGGAGCAGACATTGGACTGTCCACATATTTCTACGTTCTTTCTAATCGGATCCGAACACCCATTGCTTTCCAAACCCTCATCATCATCTACTTTTTTCTACCCCTCCCAAAGAAATATCAAGGTCTTAAAAATATCTTTTAACGGAGGAGAAAAATAGGAGCCTATAGTCTAAAAATTATGTATCGAAATATTTTTGTCCTATTTCTAGCTATCCTACTCGGCACTCTAGTCAGTACAATTCATCTCCTCTTTGCCGGGATTTTCCTCTATGATGGAGCGGACAACCGGACAACAATGGTCAGTCTCAAATTCTAAATTTAGTGTGTCACTTTGTGACCTCAAATCAGTCAAATCTGATAGAACTCCAATTAACCTCTCATGCCAATGCCATGTCGGATGTAACATCTTTTTTATACACACGCACACACAACCATCATATATATTTGTTGTTAGAATTTGTATATTATGTGCAACATGATCTCTGGCAAAAAAAATCATTTTTTTTCGCAAAAAAAACAAGTTGAGGGAGTTTGGCAATCCATTAAGGCCTTTTTGTGTACGGGGCAGGACAGGACAATCAAAATTATATTGTGTTGGCATGCAGGTGTTAATTTATTTTATTGTTTTGTGATTGCTTGACGACTCTTCTCTCTCTCTCTCTCTCTTTCTACAATTTTTTCCCCATCTCGACAGGTAATCTCCATATTGCACAGAACTAGTCTCCCTTTTCATTTTTATCAAAAGTAGCCAGAATTGCTATATATACATGAATTCAAGATTAAATTTTTTTTGCTTCATTTCGTCACCATTTTAATTTTCTTTTCTCTTGAATTTTTTTTGTCTTACTCTCGTATTACTTACTACTCCCATTCCTCTTGATTGTGTATAACTTTATAATATGATAGTCTCCTTCTCTTGATCTTTTTGTGCTACATGGACTGTGACCATTTTGAAGGTTTACGAGGCACACACATAACAACCAAGATTTCCTTTTTTTGTGGTTGTAGTCATGTTTTAATATAAAAAGTGCATACAAAAATGATATTATGTTGTGTATATTCTTCATAAGTATGGCTAGCTGGAAGCTATTCTTCACTTTATGAACAAATTTAATCCTCCCCATCAAACATTTTTCTTAAAGCATATAAAGTCATAAGCCATGCTTTGAAAATTAAAATTTCTCGTAAAGTTTTATTTTACTTACTATGCCCTGAGTTAGCTCTGAGTCATCATCGTGTTAAAATTTTGGAATTTGATGATGACTAATTGTGTCAGTCAAGGCTGAGCGTCCCTTTGACAAGATGACACCTGGAACAAATTTTTTTGGGAAAAATTACTTCATTTATAAAATTCACATATTATTATTTATTTCTCTCTATATATATCTCTCTCTCTTTTCATACCACAGTAGTATAACATTGTATGATGCCGTATTAATCAAAGTGGGAACTTCCTAGTGGGAAGTGAGACCAGACCATAAAACCCATTACAAATTATAATGAGACATTAAAATGGATTCCTTGAATTAATATCATACCCATACATAAAATACACACACACAATGAAAGAATTACGACATAGTTAAATTACACTGAATATTAAAATTATCGTTAATATATTTTTGAGCCTGTGTGGATTTTTTTAATGTTCCTCCTGGAAGGGATCCCCCCCGTCTCTCTCATCGTTTTATTTCCTTATTCTCTCTTTTGTTGATATTCCAGATAATTGCAGACTTTGTGTACTACTTTTGTGGGAATTGTGTTGGACTTTATTCACAACTTTTGAGTGAGATCACAGTGAGGAGAGCATTTTTGGACCGGCGGGGGTACATCAAAAGTAAAAAGGATTTTTTCTTTAATTTAGAATAATATCACATCATCATGAATGAATATTATGTCCATAAATATTAATGTTCAGAGGTTTTGGACGTTCCAGGCACGATCAAAAAGAAGTATGAAAAGGACCAAGAGGTTAGTACTCATTTCATTTTAATCAGTTTTTTTCGTTTCTCTCTCTCTCCTCCATGTTCTTCTTTCACATTAATAAGGATATCGTTTTTTATCAGGGAGGCCAAAATGCCGAGTTAAAGTTTATAAAATGAGAGACAAAGTCATACAAACATTTTCTAGAGACGAGATTTCAGTACCACGACCTCCCAACATCTTCATCCTCATTTTTTTCCCCTTTGAGAGACTTTGACATTCACGTGCATGCACAGTCATAAATTATTGTGCAATTATTTTTGCTAAGACTGGGATGACCCCGAACTTATAGTAGATCATTTTTCCAAAACAAAAATGTATGTAGGAGAAAGAAAAGTAAAGGAAAGGAGGAGGACAAACCCAGATACAACCAGAATATTTCATGGCTATTAAATGGGACAGTCTCGATCATCATAAACAAATTTAAATAAATGCATAAAATGTACTCAAGTTGACAAGCTACATATCCCTTCATTTCCCCCTTTCCTTCAATGATTATTTGTAGTAACGTATTTACTGCAATTAGAATTTTTTTCCCATTTTTGAAAAAAAACACATGGCATTAAATGCCAGCATTTGCATATAATAATCTTGTTTTTCTCTCTTTCCTTCCTTTTCCTCATAAATATTCATTTTATAATTGCACTGGCTTTGTTAAATAGTCTTTAAAACAACTATTTTGAATTCTAATTTACTCTTCGAAATTGGTCTCTTCTCTGAATTTGCACTGTGCTAAATAATCACCTGATCAATAATGTGAACCAATTAAGTACAATTTGAGGCATTTATTTTTCAAATAGGAACAACTTCTGCTCAGCATATTACCCAGTCACATTTCAGTTCAAGTAAGTTGAAATTATATTAGGGATAATTCTAAATGTGTTTACATACATGTATAACAATAGTTTCTCTCTCTCTTTGTTGTGCGTTGTGCAGGTGAAAAATGAATTACTATTGGCAATCACCACTCTGAGAGATCAAGGGTCGAAAAAAAGTCACTCTAATGGCCACAATGGTATCTCAAATGACCATCGCCATTTATTCCATCATCATCACAGAGGAGAGCTGCATAACCGGAAGCAAAAAACTTTGATGCAAAAGAAACCATTTAGGCATGGAAAATATTTGATTATGACATCATCCACCATTATTTATTCATATTAATGTGTAAATTAATGTGAAGTTCCCCTACCACTCACTCATAATCCCTCCATCTAAATTACATTATGAGATGGAAATGGTGTTAATTTTTTTCTTCCTCTTTTCTTTCTCCAGTGATCTTTTTGTGGAGAAACACAAAAATGTGACAATACTTTTTGCGGACATTGTAAACTTTACACCACTCACGGTCAAATTGAGGGCTGACGAACTTGTGGAAACTCTGAATGAGCTCTTTGGAAGATTTGACGAGTCGGCTGCTGTAAGAAGCAATTACTAATTTTTTTACACGTTCCATTGGATATAATGTGTGTACATATTTAATCTTGGAAGAAAAGTAATAAACCATTGTGGTTTTAAAATGTAGACTTATAATTGTCTACGAATTAAACTACTTGGCGATTGTTATTACTGTGTTTCTGGACTTCCCAATCCAACTCCAAGCCATGCCAAAAATTGCATTCAACTTGGCCTTGATATGATTGTAAGTCGTATTAGTAAACAACTACTGTTGCATGTATAAATTTAATAATGTTTATAAAAACCGCAAACACTTTTTCTTCAAAAAAAATTATTCGGATTCCGGAGAGAATAGAATTTTTAAAACCTTTTTGCTTTGTAATTTTACATCATATGTTTTAAATCAACATGCTAAATGTTATCAAAATTTTGTACTTTTTTAGGAAATCATCAAAGATGTCAGGTAAACAATGAGAAAATTTCAGAAAATGCTATATTTTGAACAATGGGCAATAGTAATCCTTCCTCTTTTTCACATAAATAAGAGTCAAACACTTTGATCCTGTAGTGGAGAAAGTTCCTAAATTTTTTCCACGCACTGTTGTATGGTGAAAAGCTTTCACTTTCACTTTTCCCATTTTTGTCAAAAATGCGTTGAGTTTGAGATGAAGGATTGTTTTTGCTAATTTTTCAAAAATTATTTTTGTGTTGAGATTATTAGTATTATCCAGCGTTTTCACCAATTTCAGAGAAAAGCTCAAGGTGGATGTGTCAATGCGGATTGGAGTCCATTCAGGAAATATTTTGAGTGGATTACTAGGGATTTACAAATGGCAATACGACATTTGGTCTAATGATGTCACAATTGCGGCCCACATGGAGCAGTCAGGAAAGGCTGGGTCAGTTTTATATTCACAAATAATCGAGACATTTTTTGAAATTCATGATTAACAAAAGAAATGTGTGTGCAGGTCAATTCACATTACGAGACAGACAAAAGATTTTCTTGGGGACGAGTACACTTGCATCCCTTACCATGGGTAACTTTTCATTCCTTTACATTATTATTTTCAAAGTTACATTCTACAAAGCAGCCTTATGAGATACAGAAATAGATACATGAATATAAATACTGCAGAATTGATGAGACAAACGAGTATAAAATCCTGGTTATTAGCGTTTCCATCTCAAATTCTTCAGAGGAGTTGGGTAATCCACATTGTCATCTTCAAAAGTACACTAGATACAAAACACAAAGACAGAAAAACATTAGAAATAATGACTAGATAAAAAGTTGTCATAGATAATTTTTATAATTTTACAATTAGAGGGAATATGCTTAATTATTGACTTACAATTCCATCCTTTATTTATTTTAGAACGATTTTGGGTATACCTCTTGGCAGCTTCTCATAGTTTGAAACTTTGACTTGCATTTGAGTTCTAATTTCGCTGAGAAGATCATTACGGTTCATGCGTATATCATTAATAGTTATGTCATGACTGAAACTTGTATTGTGTCTCACCTTGAGAGACGCCTTGTACTATTGGACACCAGCGGGACTTCAGACTAACATTGGCAATAATACTGTGTATAATACTGAGTAGTTAACTCTTATAATTATGACTACGTCACCTTAATTGTACACATAAGATGCTTACAGTACTTAATATGTATCAAAAATCAAGTGTCAACTTGAAGTAGTCTTTAAATAAGACGATGAAAGATGACAAAAAAAATTGCCGACGATCATTTTTTTAACCACCGAAATTCGAATATCAATCAAGGATGTCAATTTGCCTTTTCTCTCCTCTGGTTGTTGTTGGACAACCAAAAACGGCTCTAGTTAATGGTGTGGTTGTGTGTAACACACAGGTTAATATGAATTACAAATGACGATGCTATCAAAAATTATTTCACACTTATTTCCGACAAATAATAAAAATTGTATAGAAGTTTATTCTATTATCCCATTATGGTCATAGACGAAGACTGGACAAGTACTTGGCTGACAACAATATTGAAACTTTCCTCATCACTCATCCGAGTGAGGTAATTGTAAGTGCAAAATTGTGAGATTTTAAAATAAAATATGGTCAATTAAATATTATTTACTTTGATTATTGAAAAATTGTCAAATTGTTAACCACTTTCTCTGTAATTTCTCATTGTCTGTGTTTATGACAGGAAGAGGATGTGTTCCATGAAGATGGGACTTCAACAACAACTAAAACAATATTTAATAAAGGAGGTGGAGGAGGAGGACCACCTGTTTTACGAAGACAAACGTCGACCGTGGGAAAATCTGCAGATTCTATGATTCGCGTAAATTGATCCCTTTACAATTTTATAGGAAATCTTTCTTTCATTATTCTAACATGGTCGAATTAGTAATTAGAAATGAAATGACAGAAAAAATCCTTGGGGAGAGTCACAAGGGCAGACTTGGGTGCAGGAGTGGCAGATGTGGTCAACTTTAGAAATTTAATGTGAGTTGTCAATCAAATATGTCATTTAAATCAGGGATTTTTGTACGACGAGAAAAAATTTGTAGTATTATCTGAAGGTCACAAGTGAATGAGAAAATGGCCAAAGCTATTGACGAGATGCCACTTCGAAAAACTGATCAGTGGTGTGGAAGGAAAAGGTCAAGCATCACTCTGAATGAGACTCCGATTCTCATGACATTCAATTCAATGGACACTGAGCTTCAATGTAAGACACCAATAACTGAAAATGACTTTTAGTATTAGCATTAAACGCTGTGTTACTCTGTAAAAATTATCAATAAGTTTCTCTTGTATCACAGATCAAAAGCAAGGGGATCCATTATTCAAATACTATATAGGTTTGTCTTATCTTACAATATTATGTTCAATAAATATTATGAAGGAACAATAATAATGATTTTATGTTCAAAAAAAGGTTGCGCTTTATTTGTACTTGTTTGTATCGGGATCGTTCAAGGATTGATTATGCCAACGTATGGAAAATATTCATACTTTTCTTATGTTTTATCAAATGGTGTTTCTTCTGCTAGTTTTATGCGTGGGTGGAAAATCTTCCAACTTTCACCAAGAACCTTTGGCGGAGAAAAAATTATTTAACATTACTTAAATGGAGAAAGTTGGATGGAGATTTTTCGCCCACGCTTTTATGTACTAATTTGTGTAACGAATTCTAGGAACCATGTTGTATTATGGATAGCCTTTGGTATTGGGTTCAGTTTCCTCCTCTCAGTTTTCCCTTTTGTTTGGGTCGGTTATCTCTGGTCGAGGATGAAAGATCCTCATCGTGAGGAAAAGTAAGTACTGTACTTTAAATGCGATATGTCAATGAGTAAACGTTTTTGAACGGTTCCTTTTAAAATGGGATGTCAATTTTGTTATTTTTAGCACAATACCTGAACCCAATAGTCCACTTGTGCGTTTCTTCTACAATGTGTCCATCACAGTGACCAATAGTTTACTCATCCGAACCCTCATTTACTTAGTAGTCTCTTTGCTCATCTCAACCTTTGCCATCATTGACGTGGTGCGACTTTGACGGAGATTGTGATTTTAATCAGTGACAACCATTTACAATGGATTCAAGTGTGGAGTCAAATAATCCAAGTGATTTTGTGACACGAATCAATTTGACCCTACACCTAGTCATTTGTGTGAGTGAGTGACATTAAGTTGAGATGATTCTGGATTAATCACAAGTGATTAGAGTCAAAAAGCTTCATCAACAAAATCACTGCTACAGTGACAATGTGTGTATCTGGAACTGACCCTGTCATGTCAGACTGACCATAGGCATTCGAATCCATTGTAAAGTTGTCAGTAATTGTTGTCCCCAAGTCTAGAATATACAAATTTTAGCGAAGAAAACCCAACTAAAATAAATGCTCTGTTTAGGTAGAATGTGACGCGGAAGTTGGTGGTAATGAAGAATGTCAGTCTCCTTGGGTAATTTCTTTGTTCATTACATACCAATAACTAGCCAAACCATACCTTTGTGTTTTAATTCATTTTTGAATTTCCACTGAAAATTTTTCAGTACTTTACTTACAGCTGTGCGTTGGCTTTTTGTAAGTTGATTTCTCTGGATCCAGTATGTAAATTATAAAACACGTTTGTGAAAATTCCATCACTAATGTGTACCGACCGATAACTTATTTTTTATTTAGTGCTGGTCAATGGATTCTTTCGGATAAATTACCTGTTCAAGCTTGTACTTTGCATAATCTCACTCGTCATGTACAGCTTGACAATGTTTCATTTCCGGGTCCATGTTTTTGATGTAAGTTGCAATTCTACACTACATAGCATTGATTTTGGAAAAAGTGCTTTCAAATAAAATTCATTCAATTTGTAGGGTACCTTTGGTGCCGGACCTGCATTGCCGGCCGTTTTTTCTCATGTTATATATCTCGTAAAAATTGTCCTGTACCTGCATTTTGAGGACCGTCAGGTAATTGACAAAAAAAATTTCACAAGAAGAATTAATGTGAACAAAGAATTTTAGATTTTGACAGTACATTTTTGAATTAGATGGAGTACATAAACCGACTAGATTTTATTTGGGTATGTAGTACTTACTAAGTACTAAATATTATTTAGTAAATAATTGCCACCGACTCGAATCTTTTACTATTTTGAAAACGACTAAGTTGCCCATTACAAACTTTTATGACATTTCACAGAAAAAGAAGCTCACGGAGGAGCATAAAGTAAGTTGGAAATAAATTTCCTACTGATTGACCACAGATGTATTTGTGGTAATATAAATTATAATGTTGACGACTTTCTGTAGGAAGCTCAGTTGACCCATGAGATCAACACTATACTTATCCAGAATATTCTACCATTACAAATTGGTAGGCACTTTTTACTGCTCATTCTAATCATTATTGCTCTCCACACAAGAAAATCCACTGACAAATTAAAAAACAATAACGTTTTATTTACAGCCAAAATATACATGGACCCCAATCGGGCAAGTGAAGGACACAATAGAAGCTACCAGAATATTTCCGTCATGTTTGGTAATCACTGTTTAATTTTGGTCAGTGACAGCAATTTTAAAATATAGTAAGTATTCTGGGAAATAATAATGGTTTTCCTAATTATAATAGCATCAATCCCGAATTTTATGGATTTCTATGCTGAAAATGATCTGGTTAGTGTATTAAAATTTGTTTTCAATCAGTTTTCATTGAATTCCTGCTGTGTTGTGAAAGAGGGTGACCTTGTTAAATTCTAGAATGACCATGGAATCAAATGCTTGCAACTTTTGAACGAAATAATTGTGGGTAAGTCTCCAGCAAATGCTGAGTGTCAAATTTTTATCTGTTGTCGACAGAGAAAATAACAAAAATTTATTTCTTTATTTCAGAATTTGACCAAGCTTTGGTTGATTTTGAAGAAATTGAAAAGATCAAAGTTATAGGGTAATTCGATACTTAATTTCTCAAATGCAAAAATTTTATTTGTGAAAATTAGAAAAGAGGCCAATGTTGATTTGGATTTTTTTTGTAATTTGTTATTAAAGGAGTACCTACATGGCTGCATGCGGTCTTGAAGTCCGTGATCCTGGTCGAGCGTCCACAGCCTCCGTCGCGTCAGAGTACACTTTTCTTTATTAAACTATCAGTACAAAATATTAGCATAGAATTGTTGAGTGGATAAGAGAATAAAATTCTTTGTAATTTTTTGCAGTTATGCTCCACCCCAGTTTTTTCATACGAATCCTCCAAGTGACATGGAAGACTTACACAAGCGACGTCAAAACTTACTGACGTAACCTTTTTTCGTTTTCTTGTGAACAATTTTATATTTATATGTACAAGGTGCATACACATATTATACATAATTATATATTCATCTTTGCATAACTCTTTGACTTAATTAATTCCGAATATAGGTTGGTTAGGTTTGCAGCTTCCATGATGACACGCCTCACACTTTTAAATAAGGATGCTTTCCAAGACTTTCAGCTACGAGTCGGTAAGTAAAAAATGCATGTAGGTATTACACCCGCACCTTAGAGACAAAGACTTATATGAACTTTCTCCAGCTTTCTCTAGCCTTCTAAATTGACAATTTTTTTACAGGGCTCGATGTAGGCCCAGTTATAGCCGGGGTTGTCGGGACAAAAAAGCCTTTATACGACATATGGGGTGATACGGTAATCATTTTTTAGATTCACTACGAAGTTCTTAGTACTGTGTAACAATTACAAGTTTAAGATTGAATTCTGTCTAAAAAGGTAAATTTGGCCTCGCGTATGGACACCTACGGAGTACCTGGACGGATACAGGTAACAGAAGCCAGTGCAAAACTTTTAATGCAAAAAGGAATCAAGTGTCAGCCAAGGGGACTCATAATGGTGAAGGGTAAAGGTGCTCTGTCTTGTTACTTTGTGTGTTTGAAACAACATCTTGACCGGATCCAAATTGAATATGAAGATCCTCCCTGCCTTGTGGAGGAGGAGACTGTAGAAGATTCTTCACCAAACACTAATCTGTGATTTATCCTTGTTACAAAAAACTTGGAACTTTAAGTACAAAATATAGAATAATTTTTGTCAATTGTGTTGAATAATCAAACTATACTCCTGATAATAATATTATACAACACAACTGTGACAAGGACTGAATGTCTGACAAATTTTTATTGGTTCTTCATCTGCATAATACTCAAATTCACTAAATGTAAGTACATTTAATGGTCCCCGTTCCTTTAGAATCCTCCTCCATTTTCTTTACTTTTTTCCTGACACAAAATACTAAACAAACAAGGGATATAAAATACGGCTCAAAGAATACACTGAATCCTACATAATAGATAGAATGAGAGGATACAATGTGGTCCTCGTGATAAGGACATTTGCATAGAGAAGGGGCAAAATTGTACAAGAGATGAAGGGAAATTTTGGGGAAATTTCGGTGGGTGCACACACACGAACCACAATTAAAGTACAGACTCTTCTTCTTAAATTATAACGAATAAATCACTGTGCTGTCCATAAAAAAAATACAGCAAGTTTTATTGGTTACGTTAATCTCCATTTAAATAACTGTAATTTATAGTTGGATAATAAAATTTTCATAAAATTAGACAAAAAAAGTAGTTTTAAATACATACATCTAATCACTTCCAGAATCATGAGCTTCTTTCTCTGGAGACTCTATAGCTGACGATGCCTTTTGCACTTCCTGACTTCCTCCCTCGTCACCATCATCACTATGATGTTCATCATCAGAATCTTTGAGCTTTTTGGCTCGATCTGATTTTTTTACACGAATACCCTCGTCCTCGTCACCCTCTTCACCAGATGAAGAGTAGATATTTGAGTGTGATTTGGCATTCTTCTTGTAACGATTTTTGATGGCGGACAAACTGATCGCATTGTCTTCATCAGAAAAGTCATCATTGTCATACTTGTCCGATTCTAGATACTGTGCTGTAAGACCACGAGAAGTAACCCGCTCCCGAACTCTTCGTTGCTTATTTTCACGACGAACTGAGGCTCTCAACTTGTCTTCTTCTTTTTTAATCATTTGGAATCTTTGTGCTTCTGGGTCATGACCGACCATTGATAAAACTTTAATTCCACTAGTTTTTTGAGACCTATCCGCAAGTGACATGGTCATCTTACGATGAGTAAATGATTCAGTAGAGTGAGGTCGGAATGTCAACTTTGTTCTAAACACAGCTTGACCTTGTAGACCAGTTCCTTGTCTGATGAATAAATGGTTGTGATCACCCTATATGAACAAATTAAATTTGTATTAGTTGTCTCAATTACAATATTAACACGCTGTACACACTTTTAGGCTAAAAGTTTTATCCGTGGATAAGGCATGGGAAAAAACTAATTTTTAAAACAATTACCTGTAGTGGCTGTTTGTGAACATTGAAAATTTCACTTCCCAAATGAAGACTAAGGGACCCGTCAGACCATCTCACAAAACGAGCATTTGACTCCTTTACAAAAACACCTACACAAGAAATGATAATTATTATTAGCAAGAAGCATTAATAATCCAAGTCTTTACAAAATCAACAACTTTTACCTACCTTTGTCGTTGAATCTTTCTCGCCATCTAATTGTATTTTCAACTTTCAATTTTAATCGAGCCCGACCTTCTTCATCCAAAGTCTCTTCATCATCAATTTCGTCTTCATAAGTATTTGGATCAAAAGGACGAGTTTCAACAGAGAGAAAATTAGGTAATTTGACAAAATGAATTCCTTTTCCTAGGTCGGTTGTAATTTTAGGAATTTCTACATCGATTCGAGTCTCAGGTAGTGGTTCTTCATCCACCTTTTTGAAAGAAAACAAAGCAAGATATTACATATTTAAAATGGAATTTTTAGGCAACATCCGACACTGATGGGACCGACTGTTTATTACCTCCATATTTTCTTCATCATCCTGCTGCGTATCTCTTGCTTCACCTTCTCCTTCATCGTCAGATTTCTTATCTTGCGTCTCTACGTCCGATTTATCTTGACCTTCTACATCAGACTTCTGCCCTTCCACATCAGATTTATCATGACCTTCTGCATCCGATTTATCTTGACCTTCCACATCCGACTTGTCAGATTTGTCATCTGGTACTTTCCTAACTTCCGCATCTGAACCGTGTGAACTGTGTTCCCTTTCAGCATCTGAATCATGGTCTGAATCACTCATATCCTCAGCATCGCCAAAAAGTTGGGTAGAGTCGGCAGGTTTAGGAGCCTCAACAGCATCTGATACAACTGATGCTGGTGGAGAAGCACTTGAGCTTTTTCTTGAGCTAGAATGGTCTGTTTTTAAAAGACATTGAACATTGAAAAGTAAATTGTGGTAAGTGGTCTCTTTGCTTAATTGCTAAATTAAAATAATACTGTCTTACTTGATTTACTTGACTCGTCACCAGATGAATTTTCCCCATCGTCAGATGATGTTGGGGCCATTGTAAAATCTAAAACAATTTGAACTAGGGTTACCACTGACAAAGACAAATTTTACTAATGCAAAAAGTGCAAAAATGTCTAGTACTCAAATAGAACCTTACCTTAAAAATATGAACAGAAACCGGATGTAACAGGGGACCAAGTACCCACTAAATCGTCAAAAAACCTTATTTGTTTTTAATCAAAACTTGATACCGAAGACAAAAAAATGTTTCAAGCGGATTTTGAACCGAGTGGGAAACAACGATGTCTAAAATCGTCTACATATATTAACGTGCTTCCAGAGCGTATGCTTTCTAGTCACTTTTGAAGTGGGAAGTGGACAAATTCGTGACAATTACATAGTAACAGGATGCTATTTATACATATTCTCAAAATGATTTTGCAATGAAGGCCAGTATTAGTTTGTCAAATCCATTTTATTATAAATTGTCAACATATAAATGTATATTTTCAATCATCTTCAGACTCCGCTTCCTTCAACCATTTTATAAAGTTGGCAACCTGAAAAAAAGTTAAGTTAAGACTCAGTCTAAGTACCTTGAGAATAACGAATAAAAAAAGTGTAACATGTAAGCAACAATTTAAAATATGTTACCAAAGTTCTAAGCTCCGCTCCGGCCTCGTACAACGACACACTTTCATGCCAGTCCAGGATTGCATCTTCACTTAATATATCTTCATCGTAAAGATAATGTAAGTTGGACATGAGAATGGGTCGAAAATAAGTATTGTCATTGGCATACTCCTGAAACAAAAAAAATGTCATTCCAATTGAAATTTATATAATATTTTCTTACGTCAATATCAAATAAAAGAAAAGTAGAAACCTCAATCGCTTTCAGCAAGTGAAGCTGCGCCTCATCAGTTTTGACATAATGTTGAAAAAGAGTCTTAAATTTTATGAAACACATTTTAGTCTTTTCCCACTGAGCTCTGTACTCGAGACCTCCAAAATTATTTGAATCAAGTTTCCCAGGTAAATAGAGAACTCCTTTCGCCAGAGCCGTTGTTACTTCCTTAAATGATATATTGTAGGCGTACTTTGATGAATTAATTTCTAATATAAGATTCTCCATAGCCACATTTTCGTTGAAACTACATTGAAAAAAGAGCAAGTCAATTCCATATCATTTGAAAATTGGGTTAAAAAAAGACAATGGACATGGAAATTAAAATTTGTCCTTACCCACGCTGTAAACTCTCCAAGACTTCTGAGCTAAATACTTTAAGAAATTTATTTAGGATTAGATTCGTTTCCCAAAAGAATTCAAACATGAATCAAACTTTTTTACACCTACTTTCAAAATCACCCTTGTCAGGTAAATCAGGGAGCTCATTTTCATCATCCGATGACTCTGAACACTCCGCTTCATCTTCCCTTGGTAATTCTATCCTTGACTGAGTCTCTCCTGTCACTAAAACCCATGGTTTTAATTCTGTATCTTTACGGAGTGTCGTATTGTCACTAATTACGCAGTCGTAAAGTTGACAACCATCCTATAAAAAGAAAAGATGCTTAATTATTGTCTTGACTCTGTTGGTTAATAAATAATTACCTCAAAAATATTTTCGACATTCCACTCACCTCAATCACAACATTATTTCCAATAAAACAATTGATAATTGTGACTTTCGATCCCACTTTACAATTGTCACCCAAACAGCTATTCTGAATGACTGAGCTTTTCCCAATCTCAGAATCATTCCCAATCAATGCCAAGGCAATAATTTCTGTACCCCTGAAATTGAAAAAAACGAGCCATATCATTTTGAAGCCGAAACTTTTCTAATACACAGTAAAGTATAATGAATTTTATCAATGAGAATCAACTTACGTCCCAATTTTGACATTGTGTCCTCTGTATGTAAAGTCATAATGAAAAGGATAGATTGTAGCTACACCAAAAGGCATATCTGGGACGAGTGGGAAGGTCCACCGTTGTAAAATATCCATACTGAATTTTAAAAAAGCATAATGTATTTGATCATTGGGCTCCAAAAAACATATATGAATTAGGAAGAAGAATCCGTACAAAATTAAGACTGAACCTGACCTGATTCCTTTGTACGTGTCAAAATCGACCACACGATTGGCATACCCATCTTCCACCGAATGAAAGTAAAGGGAATTGCCCATAATTTCTTCATTAATAAGGATACCACGAATAAGATCATCCATGTTGCAAAAATCAAAATTGTCGACAAAAAGAGGTGGGACGGAGGAAGAACAAACTGAAAAGACATTTTTTGTGACATTAGATGTGGAGTTTATGCAAGAATTATTGAATGTAAATAATTGTAGCTAATAGGATAAAAATCATACTTGCGATGCCTGCATCACACGTGTTCAAGTACACGTCAATCTCAGGAAGCATATTCTCCTACACAAAATACACGATAATTCTTTATACTCACAAAAAATAATTCTTTATGGAAAAACTAGAAAATACCATAGTTTGAAATCTCACATTCTCACACTTGGTGTGAGACCTTCCCACACTTCGAAAAAAAGTGCGAGAAAGAAATCGTTAGAAAATGTGAGAATGTGCCTAACACTAAAATAATACGTACATACAAAAGTGTCAGAAAGTGGCAGAAACTTTTTCTGACACTAGGTGTACGACGTTCTCACACCAAGTGTGAGAATGTGAGATTTCAAACTATGGAAAATACATGTTTCATAAACTTACCAATGGGATTGTCAACTTTTTCTTTTTACCAGGTAATTTGGTATGATATGTAACAATTTTTTTGGTTTGACTGTCGACAACAACAACAGTAGTGGAATTCTTGGGTTTGGATCGATGACCCGTTGACATTTTTCGATGAACCAAAGTCATGACAGCCCCTTTGTCTGCTTTGACAGTCTCCCGATGTTGGTCTAGTAATGGTCTCAATTCAATGTTGGTGACGACTCCCGGTTGCAAAAGTATAAAGTCTTTTCTCAAAATTGCCTTCTTGTCCAAATCTCTCAGCGCATCTCCCAAGGACATTGAATCTTCAGATGTGACCACAGATATTGTGTGAGGAGACTTATTCCACATTGTACTGTACAGTAAAAAAGTGTACACAAAGATTACAGTATTTTCCTATGCCTGGTAAAAAGTAACAATTGACAAAAAGATTTTGAAATCATTTACTTTATATAGTCCTTGAGTTCATCGTAATTTCTTGAACAGTAGACAAAAATTTCGTTGACCCCTGATGCTGTCAACGCCTCCAGAGCATAATCAATAAGCTTGTGATTAGCCAGATTAATAAAACTCTGGAAAATTATTCACAAAATCAAATTACAAGTCAGTTTTGGAAAAACACATGTCTAATGGGCATTTTTATACACGTATTTTGCAAACTTAGAAACGAAAATATGCCTACTTACTTCGGGTATATAAGGACAATTTTCTCCAAATAAATAGTTTTCAAAATTATCAGCAATGAGAACGGCTTGAAATACGTCCTCCTGATCCGGGTTTTTGGCCATATTTACTAATATTTTAAATCCTCACACGCTAAGTAAAAAGATTACTCCAAACTGCACCTAGATAAAAAAAAGGTTAAATATAAAATGATTTTCACAGGAATGTCGGCGACAATAAGAGACAATTGAAGTATTACCTGATGACAGTTTCGAAAGCAGATTATTGACCTTCCTCAATAATCCAAGACAATTTCATCAGAATAAATACTCTTCGAAAAAAAAATCTGTCGGTCCAGTCAAAGTTCCCTCCAAAACCATCAAAAAAAATTTGCAAGGGCTACTCGAGACCCAAGTACCCCTTCCTTCAAGCCTCAGCAGTACATTTATTGCAGATCACAAAAGAGCAAATAAAATAATCAGTTACTTACTGGAAAATTCATACAATTTTACGAAACATCCTAATCTCTCACTGTAAAACCCTTGCAAATATTTTGTGCACATTCTTATCAAATGCATTTTCTCAATAACGTTATCATTTTGCCGACTCGGGGTCCCCAAGTTGGGTGACTTAATACAAGATTGTGTATGGAGACTTTTGGAGATTCAGAATGCTAGAGGCGACAGGATAGATCCAAAACTGATATCAATTCCTTTACTAGTTTAGTTGGAAATTTTTTCTTCTCTCCCTTTCATAATTTTCAATAAATATTGATGATTCCTATGATGTGAATGTGTCCCACTCTCTTTCTTTGCAATCTTTGCTGAAAATACTACCAACACACAAATGAGTACAGCCATGCATTGTGATTTATCATGCAACTCCCCACACACAACATTATGTGCTACACACACGTATGTAGTAACTACACTTTCATTGGATGAAGAGGACATTGTAGAAAGCAGATTTGAGAATTCTTCGCCATCAATATTTGCCATATGCAAGGGTTAAACATCATATCCATCCATATGACAGGATATTGGAGGAAACCAACATATGGAAGCGTTGGTCAGAGTAGGACATGCCATGATTATTACACTCTAGTTCAAAAGATACTCCTTTAGGAAACTCTACAATTTAGAGATAAAAAAACTGGAGAATGAATGACATAATAATGTTATTTATTATTGGAGTAGACACCAGAATAGAATTTTGATACACAAGTGCGTGCGCCCATTCCCTTGTCATTTGCCCCCATGTCGTGGTGATGGTATGGTGGATGGGGTAAAAGGAGTTTCAGACTGACAATTTTGTACTTCACAAAAAGAGAGAAAGAAGTGAACACTCCAGTTCCAGTTATGCTTTCACAGCAGCAACAACTCACAACCTAAACTCCTGGAAAATCCCCTTCTTTCGTCTTCCTATGTAGCTTTCCCTTTATTTTTTGAATTCCATTGTCTGGTGTACGTCCACATTGTTGTTAGTGAAGGATGAGACGTGTCAGTACTCACCATCCATTGTTGTAGCTATTCTCTCAACATTGTTGAACAGTGTTTAGCCTGGGTCAGTGTAAAAATTTGTGTGTTGTAACTGGACTCAATTGTTATATTTGTTGTTGGTGGAGGATCAGCCGGTTTTTTCTCTCCCCACAATTTTGGCCTAGGATTTAAATGACAGGTGAGAGAATTTCAAAATTAAAATCCATGAGAGTTGCATTTTCCGAGTGAATCCTGTCAAAAATGTGTCGGAGTGGAATTCTCTGAGAATTTTATTTATGACCAATTTTATATTTCAATTGTGTGTGTGTGTATGATTTCAAGGACGATTACGGTATGTGAATTATGCGTGTGCCTGTGTGTTTGTGGGTAAAGAGAGAGAAAGACTAGGATCAAGAACCGACAAGTGGAGTAGTAAAAGGGCCTTCTAATATTCATATTATTACTGTGTAATTGAACACCACCGTCAAGTTATTCGATTACATTTTGTTGCAATTAATTTTAATATCTTTTCCTATATCTTCATCGCTACTTTTGCTGTGTCCCACACTGTGAACACACAAAAAAATATTTTTCAAAAATATTTAATCATGCAGTCTGAGCATGGTTGACTTCTCTTTTCTGTGCGTGTGTGTTTAACAATCCCCAACGATTGCAAAACATCAAATTTCATATGAACTGGGTTACACTTTAATATCCTCCTGAGTGTAATAATAGTATTCCTATATATGTGTACTGTGTACATTCCTAGTGTATAGCAATATTACTTTGGTTTGTAATAAATAGGAGGAGCAGCAATAATTACAATCCAAATACTACAACTAACTAGGGTCAAAGTCTACTCCGGAGTATAGACTTTTCTTTGTGTACAAAAGTTCCGGTGCATGTACGGTACAAATAGTAAATGCACATTTTATTTGCTAGTTAGCAGATGAACTGTGGAATAAGACTAAAATGCAGTCGAGAATGTCAGAAGAAGACAAAATGGGGCATTTGTGGAAAACAGAAAGGCGTTTTAATATTGCCCACCATAAATATTTACCATGATATCATATTATTGTCAGTAGGGAGAAGATGACCTGAATCAAATTTTATTATTTGAGAAAAGAGAATTTATACTAACGAGAATGACATTTCTAATCTTTTGTTCGTCATGGTTGACAGAAGAGTAAATGGAGCGGAGAGAGACATTTAAAAGCAGAGAGACTGGAAAATTCCATGAAATCCTGTCCATCAGAGAAATATAAAGTTTAGTCTCTACTTTAGGAAGAGCTAAAATTGCTCCATTGACTTTTAAGCGTCAAATATATTATTTTGTAAAATATTTCACATCAACCGTTGTCGTTTATTAATCATTAACTCTCACAGTGTGAAGTGAAATGTAACGGTTCAAGAGACATCAAATTACTGTCGAACATGAAACCACATTGGAATTACTATTAGTGTAAGGTTAAGTACCAAAAAAATAACAACACTCTTCTTAAACACATCTAATAATCCATTGGACATTGTCCAGTAACAATATCTGACTGATCTGAGATGTGTGTGTGTGTGGAGGCGGAAGTGGTTTTCCTTCAGATGCATCAGTTCTCCCATCATTAAAATGTACAATAATATAATTTTGACTGTCAATCAAAATCTCTCTCATCTAATTGTTATTAAGTCCCCCCTCCCCTCTATCTCCCCATTTTACTCCTTGACAAAGACTTTTTGGACGTGTATGGGCGGACAGGGTGAAAACAAAGGATCCCAGACGAACAACAAGATCAAGTTGAACAAAAAGTACTGGCTGTTGTTGTTTATGGCAAATCTCAATCAAATTTGAGTAAGACAGGAGATGAGAATGAATTTGATGCTTCCATGTCAAGTATCTTGTGTTGTGTGTGCGTGTGTGTACGAAAACAAAAGGGAGTAAACTCCAAAACATCCTCCATTCTTCGTGATCGAGGAGAAAATGAATGAATGGAAATGATCTGTGTGGAGGCGAGTGTTTTTTATATTGAGGATCATATCACATCATCATGATGTTATGAATAACACGTTTTTGCATACAAATTTGGCTTGTCTGATCATAATTACCTACTCCCAGCCTCGTCTCTCTTTTGTTCCCTCTCACGTCTGGCACAATTTTTTGTTGTATTCTTGGTCTGGTCATTGGAATGGAAATGATGTTGTCTATTATTAAATTGTATATAATTACCATTTGAATCTATTTTTCCAAATTCCAGAATGAAGAAGAGGAAGAGTTACAATGTGGGTGGGGATGGAGAAGACGCTGTCCCACTCCGTGACATGGGAGGGAAGAAACCGATCGAGATAGTCAAAGGGAAAGAGGTTGACCCTCGTCCTCCACCTCAACATGAAGTTCGAGCGTCGGATAAAGTTGAATTGAAGCGAGAAGTGACACTCATGAATGGAATCGGGATCATCGTTGGCTCTATCATTGGTTCTGGCATCTTTTTGACTCCTTCTGTGAGTTTTTTTTTTTTCCGTCATTCATTCTGGGATAATTAGAGAAAGGGAGAAAAAAATTGTTGGACACTTTATGATGCGTCGACAGCATTAATTATCGTTTACTATCATATCATATTTATGCAAAAATCCTTCTCCCTCTTCTACTTTTTTTTGACTCTACAGTATGAATGACATTTTTGTACAGGATTTTTGCTGATTACACAATTTTTTCCAGATTTTCTTTTTAAAAAAATGATGATGAGTTATAACCTCTCTCTCCTTGTATGCCTAACATAATTAATCTAAACTACACAGGGTAACAACACAGCAAGAGTCTTTTGCAAAAAAAGCGTCGGGGAAATGTTGTAGTCTTTTTGATATTACATTCATACGAGTAGACTTTAGAGTCTGTGTGTGTGTGTGTGATATGAACTGCATGCTGTTGACATTTACTTGACATGCTCGCGAATTCCTTTGGCAATTGTAACACTTTTTGTTCCTTGCAAAAAAAATTGAGACGGATGAGAAGAAGAGGGCAATGAGTTTATCGACAAGATAATTTGCAAATGAGCAAAAAGATATGGAAGGATGTGTGTGTGTGTGAGGGGACACGTGGGAGAAAGATTTTGTTAGGTACACATTCAGATCTGTGCATCCAAAATAATGTAATATTCAAATGATTCGTACAGATCATTGTTATTTATAGAGTGTCTCTACAATCAACAACAAGATGAATTACTAATTATTTTTACAGAATGTTTACGATTTTTCGACGGATCCTTATGGGGCTATGGGAGTTTGGGCCGGGTGTGGTGTTTTTTCTCTTATTGGTGTAAGTGGGATAAGGAGATGATCGGTCTATGTATATTACTTATCAAAAATCTTTTCATTGTAACCAATTTTTGGCCGATTTTTCTGTCTGTTTAGGCATTGTGCTTTGCTGAACTTGGAACTTGCATAGACAGGTGACTTTGACAAGTGATTATGGTGAATGTGTTGGATTATAGCATATTTCTGATTAATATTAAACTCAATTAAAAACACAGGTCTGGTGGAGACTACGCCTACATTCTTGGTTTGTCACATGGACAATTTAATTTTGTCAATAAAAAGTTACTCAGCCGTGTTACACTACTCTACAATGATTTGATGTGTGTTTTTTAGAGGCATTTGGTCCACTACCAGGATTTCTTACTCTTTGGGTCACCGTTTTAGTAATCCGCCCGACAACAGGTCGGTTTTCAGTAATAGCTATTCATTGTTTTTTTCTTTAACTAACACCGTACAGTTTAGTATTCAGTGTAATTTTTGTGATGTGGGATGCATTTATAAATGCTGTAAACTACAGTTTACAGTGAGAATTACAATCAAAAAGCTCTGATTTACAAATTTATTTTTTAAAATAACAGCTGCTATTATAGCCCTGACATTTGCAAAATACACAATCAAGCCCTTCTTTTTAATTTGTGAAGTACCAGCGGAATCGGAGCTTCTACTGGCTACAGGATGTTTATGTAAAAACTCTTCATCCTTTTCTCAAATTCCACAAAAACTCATAATGCTGAATTTACTCTGATGGACACGAATTACCTATGTTACAATTTACCAAACAGGTCTCCTGACTGCAGTCAACTGTCTGAGTGTCAAGTTGACCATGAAAATCCAAGACATTTTCACAGCAGGGAAATTAATTGCTCTCACAATCATCATCGTCACCGGTTTCATCTTCCTCGTTCTAGGAGAGTTTTCAGGTAGGACATTTGTATAAAAAATGTCATTAAATATTTCTTTTGTTAACTCTCTAAACTGATTTTACCCAACAGATGAGGCGAAAGATATTCTTCAAAAAAATTCTTTCAACAATCCATATGAATTCAAGCCAGGTATAATAAAAATATAATTGATATTACACCTGACAAGGTACATAGTGTATCTCAAATCTCCCTTTACAAAATTAATAAATTTACAGGCGAGTCATTCAAGTGGATCAATGTTTCTCTGGCATTTTACTCTGGACTCTTTGGTATGAAACATGACACCCAACACCTTTCTTTTATTACACAATACGATGAAATTGTAGTTGTTCTTTTCCTACTCCCCACTGAACATGAATTCAATCCTATTTTCCTTCTGAACATCCATGTTGTAGGTTACGCTGGATGGAACTACTTAAATTTTGTCACGAAAGAACTGAAGAATCCATACAGGTACGTAATTTAAACTTTACTCCAATGTGTGACTTTGCCCTGACAAGAAAAATTGTCTCTAATTAAATAATAGTTATTATTTCGACATCAACATTACATTAGAGAGAGAGGATGAGGAGTTGAGGGAAAAATACAAGGAGGAGGAGGACATTAATTATTTGTGAAGGACGAAAGTTGAGACAAACTAACTGTTGCTCCTCCTTTCTCCACTTTCTGTTGCTTTCCCTCTCACTTTCTTTAGCAAATACTTTTATCATGATAGTAATGGTTGAATTACCAAATGAATGAAGAAAGGGAAGGAAGAAAGCAGTGGGAGTAAGTATGTAGTTTTCCCTTTATATTTGATAGTATATAGGGTCATGCTTTTATTTGATTCTACCAATTTCTCCTTCCTGAGCAGTAGCAGAAGAAATTTACAGACTTACACAGTAGTAGTAGTAGTCTCTCACGATTGGCTTCCCTCCTGTCCTCCTCTCTCTCTCTCTCTCGAGATGTAATTTAGCAAGAAAGTGTTTGCACAATGAGAAAGTTTCCTGTGGTCGATTGTACCATGAAAAAAAGTATAAAAGGATTGTTTGCTGATGGAGAGTGAGACGATCAATACATTTACCAAAGTTCTAACAGATCATGAATCTTCTCCTTTGGAGAAATAAAACGATTCCCATACAACGGACACTTTCCCCCTGGAATCTGTGTGTAATACTATTATGTACAATACACTTTCTCCTCCTCCTCCTTCCCTTGTCTGCTCTTTTTCACTTTCACTACTGTTTACTTTCTCCCTATCCCTCTCGTCCGATCCTTTCTATTCATTTATTCTGAACTACCCCTCCCCCACCCTTCTCATTCTGATATTAAATAAAAATATACACTTCACTACCACGTACAACGTGTGTGTGTTTGTATTAAGGTGGATACAATGGGAAACTAGAATTTCTTGTAGTGTTCTGGTTTTCTCTCTACTCTTCAGTACTACTAAATTTATGCACAATCTCCACCCACTCAATGTCCAAAGAAAAGTTGACGTTGTGGGAGAATTACATGTTTAAATAGATTTCTTGAATTTTTTATGTCAGTGTGACATATTAATTATTGTTTTTCCAAGTTTGACCATTATGATATGACACTTCAATCCAATATATTTACTCCTAATCCAGAGATTTACCTCGAGCAATTTGGATCGGCCTACCATTAGTCACAATAGGTAAATAAATAACATATGGGTGATGGAGATTTTTTAAAAGACTCATTATGCTAATTTTTTTCTTGGGAATTTGCAAATAGTCTATGTGTTGGCCAATGCAGCCTATTTCATTATTTTGACACCAGCTGAAATGACTTCCAGTACCGTTGCGGTGGTATGGAAATTTCAAAATAATTTTACATCAAAGAGTTTCATTTAACTGAATCTTCTTGTACCTTATGTACAAATCACGTCATAAAATATATTTATAATAGAGTTTTGGAGGAAAAACATTTGGGGCTAATTTTGACTGGCTTATCCCACTCTTTGTGGCCATGGTAAGACTTTTATTGTTCTTTTTTGACAATTGTACACTGTTCAACAATTGAATGGGTGAAATCAGAAAAATTACAGAGTTTACACCAATTCTGATTTTTAGAGACACTTTAGGGAATCTCAATGTATGTACTCTTTTCTTATTCACAGAGTTGTTTCGGAGGTGTGAATGGGACATTGTTCACATCTGCTCGTTTATTCTTTGCTGGTGGGTAAAGGATTTTTACTAAATACCTAGATATTCAAAACTTTGTTAGTTTAAATTCTCCCACTTTCTCCACTTTCACTTTGTTGTTGTTTACTCCCTTTCACCGGATGATAGGAGCTGAAGAAAGGCAACTACCGGAGATTTTGGCTTGTGTCCATGTAAAAAAATGTACTCCCGTTCCAGCCCTTCTTGTCTCTGTGAGTTGCATATAAATACTACAAAGTATACTTACTGGAGACAATGACAAATAAACACGGATTGTCCATTTGGTATTTTTCAGTGTTTCATATCGATCGTGTACTTGTGCATTGGTAATATAGGCGTATTACTAAACTACGTCAGTTTTGTCCTGTGGGTGTCCACAGGAGTATCTGTTGCAGCTTTATTAGTTTTACGGTGTAGCAAGCCCAGTAAGTAGAATATTAAAATGAACTTCTGGTTACTCTCATTCGAATACGTAGTGTAATATACAATATGTGTACTACTTTGTCGTGTAGATTTAGAGAGACCAATTCGTGTGCCATTGGTTTTACCTTATCTGGTAAAGTATACATTATTGTATGGTAAATATAATAATATGATTAAATTCATGATTGAGTAATATTACTTTCTTTTCATTATCCCCTCAAGTACATCATTTTCACCGCAATACTCGTTCTCTGCTCCATGTACGCGGACCCAAAGAGTACAGGTACATGCTTGTTTCATAACTCGTATTAATTGATTAATACATAATATGTATCCTCCATTTTCATTTGACTAGTTAAACAAAATACTTATACTGTATTAATTTTGATTTGTGTGTGGGCAGGTGTGGGGGTCGGAATAAGTAAGTAGAATAGCGAATTTAAAAAACTGTTGAATTGACTGAATTGTGAACCAGTGTAAATAAGTATAAAACTTTCATTTATCTTTTTCATTTTGTAGCCTTGACAGGTGTCCCAGTCTACTTCTTAATGCTTTGGTTGAGGAAGGATTCGAAGGCTGGGTCTTCCGGGGGTTGTAATCATTTCTTGACCACTTTCCTCCAGAAACTGTTCAGTGTCATACCACAAGAACACTCTGAAGCCCTCTGATTGAGTCTCTCAACTTTGTACACATTCGGAGTCATTCTGCCATTCACGTTTCACCATTATAATATACTGGGTACTCCACGGGGGGTACTCCACGGGGGGTTTCAATGGTTTGTATGGCAAGTGTCGTACACACAATAGGTAATTATTAAGGTCTGTAATACACTTGTCCCCTGTTGATCATTCATGTTCATTTAAGAGTATTTACCTATACAGCGCCATTTGTTTTCCCTGTGAATTGAGATTAGTTTCATCTGTTCTCTTTGATTACACAAAAGTGTGGGCAGGATAGTTTTAAATTTTTTTACTATACCATTATTGTACTTCAATAATTGAAGTTCAATTCATAGTCAAGATATCAAATAACTTAACTGTGTAAATTATACAGTGTAATTGGCTGTGTATGTACGGATGGTTCATTTTTTTAGTGCAATTTACTGGAAGATCAGTGACTACTTACTCCTTAGAGTCTCCCTTTCTGATGGAGTGTTCCAAAAAAGGAGCTCATTAAGAAATAGAAATTTTGAACATAAAGTTACCTACACATTAAATTTCGCTGTATCTCCTTCATGAATATAATTTTGTGATGAAACAAAAAATTGAAAGAGAAAGATGGAACACAACTGGTTTGTGTGAATGAGTAAGTAGGTATATTTCAATTCCGACTCGGAATTTCCGAGGTATAGGTAGGAATAAGATGGAGGAAACAAAAAAATGATTCAGATGCTTTAAATGTCCGTACTTATTAACCGTCCTTTTACCAATAATAAAAGTAGAACATATAATTTAAAGAAGATGTACTAGAGTGAAAGCAAAAAAATTTAAATTTTGTACTGTAATAAAATTTTCTAGGTTGTTATATTTAGCTAGGCTAATAGTCAAGTCACACATCTCTTCTCTGGATAGTCATCAGTGATGACTACTTACATAATATGTACATTACAATTATCTAAGAAGACGATGACGTGTGTTTTTGTTTTACTAACAACATGGATACATATTGTAAATATGTATCCACCTCTGTACATTTAGTATGATAGCTAGGTGCATGTATGTACTAAATATAATATGATCAAAAATACTGTACTATTTTGCTTACGAAATCACAGTCCCTACTACTCGTACTTACATAGAAAGAATATTTAGTACGTACCAGAGTTTAACTACAATTATTATATGTATTTACCGAAGAAGGAATTATAAGAGAGAAAGCATTTCTACACACAGAATCTCATATCATACTGAAACGACCAAAATATTCTGAGTAATTTGAGCCTATTTACAAAATTTCGGACCAAATTATTTTGCATAAACTGTTATGTAAACATTATTTAACTTGGGTCCCTGTGACTAATAATCATCACACCAGTGTGATGATGGTATATTTGTGATGCACAAACAAAGAATAAAATAAATGAAGATGGAAGTGAAAGTGTAATCAATTTTAGTTGCTAAAATCGAGTTTTATTCACGCGTCTTTTTTTTTGTTCCAAAAAGAAATAACTACCAGTACAAAGAGAGAGGAGGGTCCGTGTGTGGTACTTCCAGACAGAGCTCACACATCCCAGGACCCTATAATTAGATACATAATAACCTTATACAGATTAATGATATACTAATACTAAACTTGTTGCTGCTGCTTTCACTTTCATTCTTTCTCTTTCTCTTTTTTGTGTGCAATCCTTGTGTTTGTGGGTGTTTGTATAGAGATAATTTATTATATTTTAATACAGAGCCGTCATGTTCTCACTTTCATTTTTTTTCACTCTTTTGTATGTGGAATGCTCTTGGCTAATTACTACGCACATTTCATGTCAAAACACATCGTCCAGTCATATTATTATGTAATAATACAACTGCTACATGTAAATCACAACTATTACAACTATTGTATAATATTCGCACAACTTGGGATAAATCCTGTCATATATCCTGGATATACTTTTCCTTCTATTATTGCAAGTCAATAACTGTATATAATAATATAACTGTCAAAAAATTGAAAGGAAGAATCCTTCCTTCTCATATATAAGCCTATGACTACAAAAATGACTACTACACTAGAGTACTACGTTTCAATAGTACATCCGCCTCACAGTGAGTGTGTGTATGTATGTGTACCTTACGACGGCAACATTCATCATCATCCAATATATATATAATATAATAATTCACCATTATACAAGAATTTTAACAAGGAATTAAGGGCTGCATAACAATCGTTCCTCCGTAGTATATTTTTTTTTATATCCAAAGGCAATTCAGTGTGTACTTATTCCTATATACTTGGTATAGAATATAGAATATAATAATGCGGTTACAAATCAATAATTCAGAATAGTTTTTCAAATCAACCATTCCATTCAGTCTGTATAATATATATATGCCAAATAGTATATCATATTATTTATAATTATGTATTCTTATCGTATCCTTATTAATTATGTATACTTGTAACCGTTTTTTTTCTCTTCTTCTTGCCTATCGTGTACTGCACACTCAATTAACAATTTATTATTCAGATATTCATTTTTCTTTTGGTTTAAATGTTGTCTACATATGGCAGCCGTCGTCGTCTATATTATACTTTATTAATTTGTTCTTGATCCTCTTAATTAATTTTTTTCTTCAAAATCTCTTTACATTGTGTTGGGGACTATTTCGTTGTTTGACAGGGGTTGGAGGTTGAGAAACAGTTGGACTCGACTCTTTCCGGTAATTTTTTTCATTTGATTTACCAAGATGTAGATATTTTAATTTTGAATTTGGACTAGAAAGGACATAGCATTAGTAAATTAATTTGCTGTAATTTTACCTAATAGTAGTAGTACAAGCTAAGGAATAGTCTAATATTAACTTTTGTGTAGTATTTACCTGTCACTGTCTTCCCCAACTACTTTCCAAGTCAGGGATGAGTTTGGATCGTTCAACTCCCTCATTTTCTGATCCCACACTACATCAAGAATCAAATTTAATATAATAATTTATCCTTCTCATAATAATACCAAAGAATTAATTCAATAACAAATGTTAATATCTTACCATCTTGTAAATATCTTTGCATTTCATCTATATTTGGATATTCAGGAAGACTTCTAGCATTGTGAGAACGGCCACTATGGTGAGTGTTTGTGAATACCATTACATCATTACTAGATGAAGGGCTGTAAGCAAAGAAAATAAAGTCATTATACTTTTGAAAACGATATCCTTCCAGTACTATATATACTATATACAAACGAATGACTTTGATCTTACGATGGAGGACCAGGGTACCCTTCTGGAGATCTTTTCCGTGACTCTATGTTTGTTTCCAATTTGTGTGAATGAAGACCTGAAAATTATAATTGAAGACGGATTCCATTTCCCAAGTTGTTAGGTGTATATGGAGACATTGCTTTTGCAGTTACTTGAAAGTTTTGGTGAAAGTCTTTTTTCTTAAACATTAGTTTCTAAATCTCTAAGTACACAGCAGGCACACTTTCTTTTATAGCAAGATTGGTAGTTACTTAAAGCACATGCATATTTTTCATAAACAAAGTTTTTTCTGTTTTTTTTAAAACCAAGTTTTCACTTACGGGCTTTAGCAGCAGCAGTTGAGAGGGGTTTGTTAGAGGACCGGGTTTGTAAAAACATCGAGGGGCAATATATTTTTTTAATTTAATTTTTCATGCGGACAAAGTAACAAAGTTTTTTTCTTCTTGTTTGTTGTTGTATGTGAGGGGCTTTACACAATGGGCAATAAAGAGAGAGAGAGAAAGAAAAGTCAACGACACAGAGGTTCACACACACCACAGACACTAGTTCATAATTCAAAGGTGCATGTCATTTTTCAGAAGTATTATCACTCTGATGTAACAATTTTTAGTACAAAAGATGAGAATTAAATTTTACAGTCGCTGCATTGGGCTGGAATATTGTCCGTGGTTTTTTTATTAGGAGACAGAAAAAGGTGAACAGGATGATGATGAATGTTGCTTTCTATAAATGTAGTAAGAAATTGTCCTCTACTAGTAATTTTTTACTTAAGTAGTAGTTAAAGTATAAATCTACTGTACGCGAGTTCAGTTATTACGTTCGAATGTGGAGCCTTTTGCGGAAAAAAGGAGCGTCAGCGCCAATGAAGCCATTTTCATAATATAAAAAGCCTCCAAAGTTTTTAACATAAATAATAATAATAGTTACATTTACTTGTCCAAGTTGGGCTCTTACTATTGTAGAGCATAGTTAGAGTATTTAAATAAATTGTGACGCTTTAAATTCATATTTACCAGGAATTTAAGTTTAATCTTTGAAAATGTCGTCTCCATCAAAAATGGACCCAATAGTCTCCGGGAAAAAACTAAGTTCTCTTCGTGTTGTGGATTTGAAAGGTAAATTATAGGTCGGCATTATTACAGAGTAGCGATTTTCTTCATCTGTTTGACATTCGTCAGTGTCAGTGTAATGTAGTGATGGACGCTGGGATTTGAGTGAATAATTTATTTTCTTGTCTGTCAAAATAAAATTTACAGAAGAGTTGGAGAAACGTGGTCTTTCAAAATCTGGATCGAAAAAAGATCTTGCTGAAAGATTGAGAATGGTAAGTCAATCAAGTATCCCTTCTGGTCAAGTAGTGACAATTTTGTTTTTTTTCATTACATAGTGAATTACTTTTGACATTTTGTTGAGAGTAAATACACAAACAAGAGAGAGAGAGAGTTACTTATTATTATCTGGGAGAGCATCATCGAATTATTATTAATATTACATAACCTTATTTTTTTTACTAAAAGTATAAAGTGACAACATTCATATTCCTACATATCAGAATCATAGACTATGAATAGTGTCTATGATACAACTTTGGTAAAGTTCTTTTAAATTATTCGTTTACCGGGTTGTCGACGACCCTCCTCGCCGCTGTCTGGATTTTACCGAGTGAAACTCTACTAGAAAAGGAAAAATCGTTAAATTGTTACAGTTGTCGGTGCTCCAAATCACTTTGGGTTTTTATGAGACTCTGTGTAACAACTCTTGTCCATTATTCTTTGCAGAATATTCAAATTGAACTTCAACGGGAAAGTCAAAAGAATGCCGCAGATGATGAACAGCTTCCAAATATTTCGGTAAGTCAAAATAAACATGATATAATAATAATCATATGTGTCGTACTCTGCATTGCTACTCTGTATAGCGATAGAGTAACCCGACACCATTATTACATGATTTGTAAATAATAATATTTTTTGTTTCTTGATTATATAGATGAGAGAACAATTGGCAGATCAAAATCCTTTTATCCGTGACTATTTTCAGTCTCAAGCTGAGCTTTTTCATTCCCAGAAAGTTGTTAAAAAGTTGTACGAAGGTAATTAATTACGTTTTTAATTAATTATTTATACCAGGTATAACGAGAGTCGTTGACGCTCCTCTCGTCCGCAGAGAACAGATAATTTGTGTATTTTATACATGGGGTTGAAAGAAAGTAGTAGTGATTTAGTTTGAAAACTTCTTTGGAAAAAAAATCCTACGAGTTATTATGTTTATTAATTAAAGATAATTTCCTATCTGAATTGGGTTATTACAGAAGAGATTAGACTTGTTAAGATTTTGAGGTCAGGGGTTAAAGTACACACAGTAACTATTATTAATTTATTTATCATCTATTTCCAGGTATGTCACATTCTGCAGAACAAGTAGTAGTACAAAATTTGGAGACGAAAGAAAATGCTATAGCATCATCATCACCACAAAAACCACCTCCGATTGCAACTCTTCCTTTTATACAGGTAGTACAACAACAACAACAACAACAGGAAGTTTTTGGGGGGAATAAAGTGTCGACACTTCAGGAACCTGAAGTTGCACAAAATTTGTCAATGGAAGGAAATGTTTCTAAAGCATTTTCTCCCATTATTAAAGTACCCCCTTTGATTGATACTCCTCCAAAAGAGATAGAACCGGAAAAATCTCCTCCTCCTTTGATTGCTCCTTCTGTTCCTCCTCCTCCTCAACATGAGGTAGAACGAGAAAAGTCACCACCTCCTCCTCAGGCAGAGGTAAGACAAGAATCACCTCCTCCTCCTCAGGAGGAAGTAGAGCCAGAAAAATTACAGAAGGTAGAACCAGAGAAATTTCAGGAAGTAGAGCCAGAGAAATTTCAGGAAGTAGAGCCAGAGAAATTTCAGGAAGTAGAGCCAAAGAAATTTCAGGATGTAGATCCAGAAAAATTACAGAAGGTAGAACCAGAAAAATTACAGAAGGTAGAACCAGAGAAATTTCAGGAAGTAGAGCCAAAGAAATTTCACGAAATGGAGCCAGAAAAATTACAGAAAATAGAAACAGAGAAATTTCAGGAAGTAGAACCAGAAAAATCTCCTTCTCCTTTAGTGACTTCTTCCGCTCCTCCCCCTCCCCAACAGAAGGAAGAACCAGAAAAAATATCTTCTTTGGTTACTCCTTCTTTGGTGGCTCCTTCTCCTTCTCAAATGAAGCTAGGATCAGATAATATTCAAGAAGAATTGGATTATGGGGATGATGAGTCTAGGCTAAAGAAAGAAGTTTTGGAACATAGTGTGGAGGTGAAGGGGAAAACAAAAAGAGTAGCCATTTCACCGATTAGAGAACCATCAGCTGTTACCCCAAATGAACAACCAAGAGCCAAGAAAAGGCGACAGGATGATTATGACCCAGAAGAAAATAGTCAAGGACAGCATGATGATGACAAGGTTCAACAACCTTCAAAATCACCAGACTTGAAGGTGAAAGACCCGCTACAGAGAAACAAGAGAATTCTGTCTATTATGAGTGAAGAGATGGAAGAAGCTTTAGATTATGGGGATGAAGAGTCTACACTCAAGAAAGAACATGATGAAATTTCATGGACTAGACGAATTCTAAAACTTAAAAATAGATGTGCTGTCATTGAAAAACCTGATAAAAAGTGGAATCGAGGTGACCGAAAACCTGTTGTTGTAACTTCAAATGTTTTAGAGGTAATAATAATAATTTTCCTCTTTTCTTATTAAAATAATACAAATACTCTATACACTGCTTTAGTCGTAGCAAAATTGGAATGTTTGAAATTTCGATTAATAGTAATAATATTAGAATTTGACATGGTATCGTTCAAGATAAAATTCATCTCGTATATTTTCAATCATGATGTCTTATATGTTTTTTTATTGTGATTTTACTTTCAGACAATTTTCCCTGATGTTAAATTATTGCCTGACTCTGAATTAAAATTGGAGGATAAAGCTTCAGTAGAACATGAGAAAGGTTCAAATTCTCATCATCATCAGGACAGGACACATGAGAATGATTCTTCTACCGAGGAAAAGATGGACATACAATTAGAAGAGCCTAACATTGTCAATGTGAAAAGAAAAATCAGCATTATACCATTTGTAAGTTAAAATAATCTTTTTTCCTCGAAATTATATGGTGTACTAAAAAATCGTATGTTAATATTTTCTTTGTATTCATTTTGCATTTTCCAGGAAGAATCTGTAAAGGAATTAACACCTCCTAGAAATCCTCCCTCCAACATTCTAATAATAACAAATCTTGTTCGCCCTTTCACCTTATTGCAACTTAAAGATATGTTACAAAGAACGGGTACAAGTGAGTACCAAATTTTAAAAATTTTATACAAAAAAACAACATTAATATTATTTTGAAAATAATATTTTCATTATGAATTTCATTTTTGTAATAGTGTTTAGATAATATTTGGTTTGTTATATGAATCCACATTAATAATCTTTATGTTTTTCTAACTTTTTGTTAATAGTTGCAGACATTTGGGTGGACAAAATCAAATCTAAATGTATTGCTAAGGTAAGTATTACGTAATTACTTTCAAGTAGGCTATGGTTGTCTTTTCTTTTCTTTTTTAAAGAAAAAATAAGTCTCATATGGTCAATAATTTATCCTAATTAACGATTGACTTTTACATCTTACAGTTTGACAAAAAAGAGGAGGCCGAGGAGACCAGGGCGGCTTTGCATGGTATTAAATGGCCCTCTTCGAATCCTAAAACACTCATTGTTGACTACACAAATGAAGAAGATTATGACGACCATCGTACAAAGGAAACAGGAGAAAAAAAGATAAAAGTTGAAAAGCCCTCGGTAAGCTGGTATTTTTTGAAACAAAATATGAAATTTCAGCATTGAGAATTTTTACAAACAAATTAATAATACGTCAATTGAAATATTTTTTATAAATAGGAGGCTAAAGGAACAATTCCAGTTCGAGAGTGGGACCTGGGAAAAAGGGAAAGATCACGATCAAGGTCAGTTCCCGGAAGAAGAAGACGATCTGGGAGTGAGCGAAAGCGTAGCCGAAAGTCTTCGTCTCCTCATGCACGTAGACACTCCAGGTCTCCCCACCATGGTATGAATTTTACTGTTTATTCCTTTATTGTAGTAATTCTACATTGAGATTGAATTTCAATAATTGCAATACGTTTTAGTCAGTTTTTACTGGCATGGTACTAATTTTCGTGTATATTTTTTTTTTCCTAGACAAAAAATCATTAAGGGACCTTGAATCAAAGGAAGAGGCTCAAGGGAAGGCCTTAGATGAATTATTTCGTAAAACAACAACAACACCGTGTATTTATTGGCTTCCTCTCACTCCTGATCAGGTAAAGTAAAGCATACATATTTGACTCGATTCGTTGTAACGAGACTTTAATTTTTTAAAAGAATTTGTTATTGTTACAAGTTTATTTTTACATTTTATGGAAAATAAGACGATCATAATTTATGCTTCATCTCTTTTCTCTCAATTACAGATATCTGAGAAGGAAGAAATGAGGAGAAAGAGAATGATTGAGAGGGAACGTCGGTTGGCCCAAATTGAAATGGCAAAAGAAAGACAGCACATACGGCCTCGTTAAGAACTTTCACGATTGATTTTGTCCTCAACACTTTTAGCTATTTTTTGTTGATCGTCTGAGACATGAATCCCTGAATTCTGCAAGTATTTCACTACAGCAGCACGATACAACTCTGGTCTTTGTTCTTGAACATAACCTAATATTTTGTTCATATTCTCCACTTGCTTCGGTGTACACTTTAGACATTCGCCCAGGAGAGCTGAGGCAATACGGGCTAAATTACAATAAAAATTTAATATGGATTAAATCGGGTAGTCATTTTTTACTACTGCATTTATTTAATAGCAGAATAAAATTGCATCTAATAATAGTCTATTACTTGACTCTATTTTTTTAATCGCACAATCAATTTTAGTTGGATCTCTAGTAGTTTAGATGAAGGGACAATCATAAAATTGACATGTGAGAGAAGATTGTAGGCAACTTACGTTTCAACCATCTGCCAACTGGGAGGACGTCGTTTTATGTTTCAAAAATCAATTCAAGTGTCTCAGTATCGGACAATCAGAATGGAGAAAGCATTTCATTAGGATTTAACACATTTCCTTTTAAAATGATAGGCTTTCTCTAGCTGCTGTAATGAGACACTTGAAATGATTAAATAACCTGAATCACATGGCCCGTCAAACAGAACACACTTCATTTGGATATTGAATAGTTTCTCATTTCTTAAATAAGCGTCCACATCAATTAAATCGTATTCGGGTTGTAGTCTGGCCACATATTCAATGGCAATGCAGGATGTGAGACTCGCCCCAATGAAAATGACACAGAAAATGACATTTTCAATAATAATGTCCTTCATTGTGACCAAAGTGGGGAAATATGAAACACGAGGACCTTTTACACAGTAAAAAACTGAAACAGATTTTTGTTGAAAACTAAACTAACACTTGTTGACGAGATGTCAGAAAATTGACTGAAGAGTCTTCAGTGAAAAATACTATACTCACTTTTGCTTATTCATTTGTTAAGAAATCAACATTAAAATAAAATCATTAGCATGTTGACGACCACCAAACTACAATACATTCATTAGTTGGGAAACAGTAGCACTGATCATACCAAACATATCAAAGCTAATTTACAATCTTGCATATTTATTTTTTGATTTTTTCTTGGATTATCTAAATGTCTAGACATGCAGTGTACTGGTCAATGATAAATAATTACAAGTGTAGTATGAACATAATATTACACTATTATAAATTAGTAAGACATAATAATGATTAAAGATGTAGTAGCGAAAGGTTACAGTCTTCATTAGTGCGACAGACTTGAAATGCAATGCGATGCAAATTAAAATGAGATTGCAACAATGTTCTTTTGTCTTCATAATTTATGATCTTCATAATATGAAGTAATATTGAGACACATTTGTACTCTGAAGGTTGGGCGACTAATTTTGTCGTGTGGTCATTTAATATCTTGCTTACAACAAAGCCTTGAGGCTGTTGAGCCAGTAAACACTGTTATTATTTACACAGTGGTACACTCGTGGAATTATGAATTAAATGAGTCATTTACAATTACAATTGTCCCATTTTGATTTCAAACAACAGTATTCATAATGATTTGTAGATTAATTGTTTGCATGGATATTATAAAACTAAAAAATACACTTGCCACAACAAAAATTTAGCAATAAGTTATCGTTTTTGAAAAAAAATGTATCCAGTTTCATTATGAAACTCGTAATATATTATTATGAGTGGATCCACTCGTCAACATATTATTTTTTTGATGACCAGAGCGAGGAATTTCAAATGAAAAGTGATTTCAGATGACAAAATATGATGCAGTGGTGTGGACAATTACTGAACAAAGTTTTCTTCGGAGAGGATGTTGCGAAGAATTGCAACTTTCTTTCTGTGGTAAAAGTGGAGCGCGTAAATTGTTCAAATGGACAGGCTGGGTGTGTCAGAGTAAAATAATTTTACATTAAAGGGTTTCAAGTGGGTTTAACTGAAATCTAGTGTCCTTGTGATTACGATAAATAAAAACGTGATATTTTTATTCATCGGCTATTTCCCAGGACAAGAGCAGTGACAAACATGAGTGGAGATGATGCCAAGTTCGGGGTCAGTATTCCCGAAGATATTGAGAAAGGAGGTAAACAATTATTAATTTATGTAAATGACACGGAAAATAATCCATCAGGATATTTTTCTTTAAGGAAAATTTGGAAATGTATTTTTTACTGTCAAAAATGTTTTCCCCTCACTTTGCACGTACAATTGACAATTTGCATTATCTAATCAGACACCGACATACTTTTGTCACGGTACATATTGACATAGCACTTGTAGATTATAAACATTATTAATGTTTAAACATTTAATACTTGATACTGGCAGCTTTGGATTTATATTGTAGTATACTTTTGTAAAGTGTCTTGATATCAAAGTTAAAGACAATAAGATTTGTTTTTAAAAAACGAAACGAAAGTGACTGACTTGAAATTGTCATTTCGAGACTGTGTTCATTTTTTGACAATAATAATATTCATTTACAGATTTGATGGCTGCTACAAGTTTGCTTCAACAGCATGCCAATGATGCGAGAGCAAAGAGAGTTAATTGGCAATCCTATTTGCAGTAAGACTATTATAATATTTTGCCTATATAATAAATACCAGTAAGTACAAATAGCTCACCAATTCTTCTTGCGTTTTTTTAGATGCCAGATGATATCCGAAGAAGATTACAACTTTATTGTCGCATTTGACAGTGCTTCTGGAAAGGTTAAAGATGCTCTTTTAGAGGAACAAAGTAAGTTGGCCATAAATAAATAATTATTGCAAATACATCTTATTCATCATAAACTAAAAAATTCTTCATTTTGCTTGACAGAGACACAATGTGCGAAGACCTTCCTTAATTTAATGGGCCACGTTTCAAAGGACCAAACAATCTATTACATTTTGGTCCTGATAGATGATATGCTCCTGGTAAATCTAATGATGAATTCACATTCCGTATGTTTTCAATTTTGCGTGTGTGTGCTTTTGGTTAATTTTGCCGACTTTCATTTGTATTTCAGGAGGATAAAAGTAGAGTAGAGATTTTCAAGGAGTATGCTAGGAAAAGGAAGGAATCCGTGTGGGCTCCATTCTTAAATATGCTGAATCGACAAGATGGTTTCATAACCAATATGACCTCAAGAATTTTAGCGAAAATGGCCTGTTGGGGAAAGGACCTAATGGATGGTTCTGACTTACACTTCTACCTTACTTGGCTAAAAGATCAACTGAAGATGCCCGTAATTTATTTAATTTTATTCACACCATTGACTTTTTTCAATTTTTATTGTATTGAAGGTTTCTAACAATTTGTACTTTTTAAATATACAATTAGGAAAATGAGTACATGCAATCTGTGGGTCGTTGTTTACAAATGATGCTGAGGATTGACGAATATCGTCTTGCTTTTGTTGCTGTCGATGGCCTCTCAACATTAGTCAGTGTGTTAGATGGTCGTCATAATTTTCAAATTCAATATCAACTTACATTCTGCATTTGGGTGCTCACTTTCAATCCATCGTTAGCCGAGAAAATGAATAAGTAAGCGTTTGGTCAATCTTACTTTGTGATGATTAAACTATGTGTATTTAATACCCATTCTATATACTTGATAGGTTCAATGTAATTCCAATACTAGCCGACATTTTGAGTGACAGCGTAAAAGAAAAAGTGACACGAATTGTGGTCGCTGTTTTCCGTAATCTTATTGAAAAACAAGAGGATGACCAGATTTGTAAGGAAAATTGTATTGCGATGGTTCAGTCTAAAGTACTCAAACATTTGGAGATTCTTCAGGTAACTCAGTCATTCATCCATATGTACGTAGATGTTCAATAAGTTTGTGTGTGGAGAATTAAAAATTTTCATTGTACTGTTTTTTTTCTTTGAATTTACAGCAGCGTAAATTTGAGGATGAAGATATCACGGCAGATATCACATTTTTGTAAGGATTTCAAACAATTCTGAAATGTATTTTTTTGTGAAATTATTACAAGAAGAGTATTCACTTTCATTTATACTCATGGTTTGTAGGACAGAGAAGCTACAAGAATCTATAGTTGATCTTAGTTCATTTGATGAGTATGCTTCAGAAATCAAATCTGGTCGCCTAGAATGGTCCCCTGTGCACAAATCTGAAAGGTTTTGGTAAGTTACTATTACTATTTTTTGAAAACATAAATTTAACATTACACGCTAACACTTTGATATGTTTTAAAAGTAACGTCAATTGACGAATGTTTTATTTTTAGGCGAGAGAATGCCATCCGCCTTACCGATAAAAATTATGAACTTCTCAAAATCCTCATTCATCTTTTAGAAACCAATAAAGATTCCATTGGTAAGACAAAGTTTGCATCAAGAAACAGGACCCAGTTCCAATTTACAAAAGAATCAAATAATTCATTTCATTTAATTATTTAACAGTCCTCAGCGTCGCTTGCTATGATATCGGAGAGTTTGTTCGTCACTATCCCCGAGGAAAGACGTAGGTTCCTTATTCCCAATTAAATTTGAATTATCAGTTAGGAATCGCACTGGGGCTCATCAGTCACAAATGAATACTTTTATTTTTATAGTGTAATTGAGCAGCTAGGAGGAAAGCAGGTAAATATGTAACTTTTGAAGTTTCTTGATAAAACTTTACATCCTACAAGTTTTTATTTCTTAAATTTTGGTAAATTTTTTCAGGTTGTAATGGCACTTTTGGCTCATCAAGATTCCAACGTCCGCTACGAAGCCCTATTATGTGTGCAGAAACTCATGGTTCACAACTGGTAAATTTGCCATGTTATATTTGAGTGCCTTGAAAATTATGGTATCATATCACTTGCTAACACAAATTTTCTTTTGTAATATCTAATTCTAGGGAGTATCTCGGGAAGCAATTGGAGAAAGAAACCAAAGTTCCAGCAAAAGCAGCCGCCTAATAAATATATCATTCCTCAAGAATTTTTCGAAACATTCCCAAAATATTTGCCTCTTTCAGTCGGATAAAAAGAATCGTGTGAGGTAGCAATTTTAGTTTTTCTTTTATTGTATACTGCCCTTCCATTGTTAGTCAGCTATGAAAGACTGACAAATGTTTTGATTTGGTTGAAAAAAAACAAAAGTCAAATTATTTTTGAAGTCTTCTTGTTTGTTGTTGCCCCCCTCGAGTAACTCTCGCATTTCGAAGTCAGATATTTCGAATAATTCTTTTTTTCACCCCTAAATTAGTCCAGTAGTAAAAACTTTAGTCTGTTACATATGAATTTAATGAGTTTTTCTGTGGTGCTACGATGTTAAATCGGGATGGAACATGATTCCCATTTTCTCATGGAACCAGCCAATCAAGTTTTCCATAAATTTGCATAGTTAGTCATGATACCCTATGCAGAAGTTACAAATAAATATTAAAAAACATAGTTGTTTTCGTAGTGAAGATGATTGTAACAGAATGGTTAAAAAAACTATATAAAGTGTACAATAAAATAAACTTGAAATTGTGATAATTGTCAATTCAAAAATTTCCAAATAGAATATTCAAAGTTGTGGGTTAGTTAACGTTGACTTTATATTATTTATTGTTATCCTGTACCACAATGTAGACACTTGCGTGTGCAAATAAATAAACCATAGTCAAGAATCAGGATATAATAATATACATATGTACTTAGGTATGCGGTGAATATTATTTCGTAAATATTTAAACCACGGTCTACATAAATGTAAATAGTATATCCGTCTCGAAATGTCTAAAAAAATGTAGTGTCATATGTGAAGTCATTTTGATTAAAGTTTACTTTTAACCAAGTCGTAACCTAAATTAGATTTTTGCCAAATTCACGATAAGTACGAATTTCACGCGCACATTACTAGCTACTTTTCAGTGACCTTTCAGTAATCGGACATCGGACATTTTTATGTTCAACTTTAGTCATGAATTAAAAATGAAATGTTCATTCAGAAAACAGGCTTGTTGGTGGTTTTTTAAAATATACCCTTTTTATTATTTTTTAACGTTTTGGTTGGACAATTTTAATATTTTCTCTCGAACGTTCACTTCAATTCGTCACATTGTAGTGTCACGTCATTATGATTTTGAACAATTAAATATGATTGCATACTACAGCATTACAGTTTAACTAATAATATTGGATAACATGGATTTTTCAAAATATTTAGAATCCTATTTGAAGAAAATCGTAATAATTAATTATTGAGAACCAAAGGGAAAAACGAAGGATATTCTCAGTGAGATTGCTTTCCTCAACTTTGTGTAACAAGTGTTTTCTCCCAAACATAAGATCAATATTTTTACTAATGTATTTAAGTAACAATGTTCATATTGAATTTCATATTAATCAAAATATTTTCTAACATGGTATATTTTCTCCACTTTACTGAAACTCTAAAATTGAGTCCAATCCTGGCAACAACGATTACCTAATAATTACGTAATAATCTTTTTTTTTCATTATAATCTTTCCTCACAATACTATACTTAATAAGCGGCACCCTTTTCTTTACGTGATTATTTATTTTTCCCCACACACAAGATTTCAATTACAATCACAATATTATCTTTTCATCATCATCATGTACTTTCTAACATCATAGTAACTCTCTACTTAAAGTATTATGAGCCATCAAAATATTGCAATGTCGAATACTCTAACATTTTTTAACATCCTCATAAGAATAATTCATATACAATGCAACTAACAATGTTCCATTATCGAGGAAAAACTTGAAGCTAGTCAAATTGTTCATTGAATTTTTTATATATAGTGTAATTTTTTTTATCTTTTATGAAATGATACATATTATAATTTTGAAAAGAATACATCATGCAGTTAGTTTCACCCCAAAAAAATTGCCGTATTTTTAGTGCTCGCCAGGATCCGGACAGCCACTAGCTCAGATGATGATCCATCACTGATAGATGTACAACAAAAAAACGTTCCGCTACATGGTAATATCTAGATGTAAAGAAATATTGAACTCAAACCGAAGGGAGAGAGAGAGAGGAAAAAAATATCAGTACAATTTTTCAGTGTTTTATATTAATGTATGTCGTTCTTTACGTACATATATATAGTATGTACTACCTACGTATTCTTTTGATCTGGGTACATTTTCCCCCTTAACACTATTATTATAAATGGATTTGATATAATATAGAAAAAATCTGTAGTTAAAACCCTTCACAATGATTGAACAGTCAGTCAGTGCAGTATTCATTATTATTATCATATGGTATAGAAGGTATTGGTGTGTGTAGTTACATATACGTACACGTATTAAATGTATGCTTGACATTTGGATGACACACAGTTCAGTTACATTTCTTCAAATTTGAATACAATTGTAAAT